>JTDE01020901.1:14974-29618 GCA_014338405.1 Paragonimus skrjabini miyazakii | reverse complement strand
CGTGTAACAGAAAAAGGTAATTCCCTCATTCAGGACTCGGCAAAAGCGATCAAAGAGAGGTGTAATTATCTCAGGCTACTAACAAATAAGCAGTAGCACGAACGTTTATTGTTCAAAATCCCCAAGCAGTCGACAAAACTGGCCATCTTTTCAAGTCCATCAGGTCAACACACTTCTCGAGGCAACACAGTACACGTTGATTTTTAAAATATAGAACAATGAGTCACCAAGAGAATTTGATTACCCCCAACCTATCCCTCCAATAAGGTGGTTGTCGCATTCAGGGAGTGTTGACTCAATGTGAATATCGTCATTGTTGTTTCGTGGAAGTAATAAGCTTGCCACTTAAAGAAAATGATGGTAGAATAATAAAAGGGTTTATTGTAAAAACACAAAACAGATACAGAAGAGCCGATCCAGCATACGACAGTCCGAACTGTTTGGACGAGAAATGTGCGCACGATTAGTTTAGGTGGTCTATAAGATGACCAATTTAAATAGCCATCGATTAATCAATAGACGCACGAACAGCTGTGGAACAATTGGTCACACATCACTAGCGGACGCATCGTCTCCTCCTCGATGAGTTGAGGTTATCCAGTCTGAAGGCAGCCTATCGAATGACGTCAACGCTGGGACCGGTGCAAGGATATGTTGGTAGAAGGCGCTGGCTTCAGGGGTTAGTGCTATCGGGGGACTTAAGGTTTTCTGGGCGTCGCACTATTCACCCGTCCTTCATTTGGACCTGTACAACTTGTCCGTTAATACTGGTGACAGAAGCGGTTACCCTATCTTCTAAGCGGGTAGACATACAAGAATTGAATCAGATTCAAGGACACGTCTGTTTTTAGTGTGAATATCGAAACGGTATTTTATTAGTTCCTGTTTGACAATCATTCTTAATTGAGGGCCTATACAAAGTAAGTTCAGCCAAGTAGAAAAATGACAAACAAACACGAGTTCGGTAGAACTGCTGCCGGTGGCCTGGTTGACAAGACTCCGATGGGGAAGTAGAACGCAATCCGGACGCACGCGCGAATGGGCATTGGGCTATTTCTTCAATATATTCCTCAGCCAAGTCATTCAAAATGGGATGATCAGGTGCTTTCGTAAATGTTCTGCTCTATTCAAATTGATAAGGGATGCAAATTCAGTCGGTCGGAATAGTTTCTGGCAAACTAAATGTTGTGAAAGTCGCACGTAATTTCATTACTGTACTAGCAGTTGCTGTTGTTGAAAAAATGTCAAAAATCTATCCAGCTGGGATGGGCATCTACGATCAAACTGACAATAAATATCTAAACGGATTCGCTTCCATGGTGCCTGGTGATCTACAAAGATGCAGTGGTACATTTGGAGCTGCGTTATCATTTGCTTGGCACAGTGCACATGCCCCAACTATTGAAACAATGTGGCCTTTCAGTGTAGGCCACCCCAAGCAAAAAATTGGTTGACGATTTCATTTTCACGACGTCTGGATAGGCATCATGGAGTTAATGAAGGAGAGACAATCGTAGTCGCTCCGGAACAACCACGCGTGTATTACAAGGCAGACATCCGTTCTGATGACGTAATTCGGTCATTCTCGATCATAAAGTTGAATACTTTAGGTGTCCGTTCCGGCTATCCTATTTGCACGTACCGCTTGACAAAGGTTAGCGTGGCGTCATTGTTTGCTTCTAGTCTTGTACTCGTCGACGTAATATAATGACGTCTCGCTTACATCTACAGCTCGGTTCTTTGTTTGTAGGGTGTAGACACCTTGATGTTGAATGTCTGAATATGGACATAGCTATTTTGAGTAGTTAGGTCCCTTCTCGTCCCCTACTTTTCCCCTTCTCTCTTCCTATAAAGGGTTTGCTTTTTCCCCCTCGTGGTTGTGTGGCAGTTAAGCATCAATAGGAACCACTGATGTTTTGCTGTCTACGATGATAATGATGAATATAAGGATGGTCGAAGCGTTATATAAGATTCACAAATGCTTGTGGGATCAAGTCTGTAGAAGGTGCGTCTGATAATGGCAACCTACCTAGGGCAGCACCAGCATTATTGAATCGCCCGGGATCAAACTGAACCCGATAGTCGGAAATAGATAATATAAAGGAACATTCGTTGCGTTACTTTCTTCTCACCCAGTAACGAAATAACAAGTTCATGGTGCGTGAACTATCGTCTCAGAAGGCATTGGTGAAACCGTTTCACATCAAGTCTGATAGTTAAGGCTTCCCGGTCAAGCTGAGAGTAATTCTTTTTTGCTGCGCTCCATGTCCGACAGTAACAAGAGACCGGACGTTCTGAGCCACCTGGAAGCCTGTGTAATAGCACGGCACCAGAATCATATGAAGAAACATCACAAGACTGCATGAGTGATTTTGCTGGATCGTATATTAGAACATGTGGTGAAGTAAGAATATATTTGTGTTGTAAGGAGTCTTGTGCATTTGGGTCCATCGTCAGCTTTCGTCCTTAGGCAGGAGCTGATAAAAGGGGGTTAATGTACTTCACCGTGGAAAGTATCAATCGAGATAGTTGTGGTTAGTACACTTAAGGAGGACACTCATTCACGTTTTTAAGCAACCTTGCATCGACTGAAGTTTGTATTTTCTTCTCTGGTGGTTGTAGACCTTTTTTTGGCTGGCTAATCTGGAGAACTGTACACTGGGTACCAGGAATTCACACTTTTCTCTTTCCAATACAAGACTTGCGCCTGATAGTCGTTTCAAGACCAAGTCCA
Organism: Paragonimus skrjabini miyazakii; assembly: GCA_014338405.1. NCBI lineage: Eukaryota > Metazoa > Platyhelminthes > Trematoda > Plagiorchiida > Troglotrematidae > Paragonimus > Paragonimus skrjabini miyazakii. The sequence goes on along the minus strand of JTDE01020901.1, from coordinate 26,884 downwards.
AAGTCTGCAAATGCTGTTCAGCACTACGTCCAGTAACCATAACATCAAAGTACGTACACATATTAGATATATCCTTAACAAGAGCGTAGATGATGCATTTAAAATAGCTGGCACCGAAGTAATTCTGAATGGGAGACGGGTGCAACGGAGCAATCCTACTAGAGTGCTAATTGTAGTGCAAGGACGTCAATCTTCATCTAGTTCAATCTGTTCGTACGTGTGACTCAAGTCCAATGTCGCAAAAAGTTCACTCCCAGATAGGGATGTGTATATATTCTCAATTTTTAGTAATGGATAACGATCTACTCGTGATAATCGGTTCACCACTGTTTCATAGTCAGAACTTCTTACCGTGTCCTCGGTTCTGGTACGGGCACTATAGATGCTACTCAATCTGAATACTGGACGGGTTTAATCGTACCTTCTTTCCGGAGCAGACGAATTTCGTTTAAACCTTATTATGAATAGCCTAAGATGAGGTGCGGGACTTCAAGAACGTCGATATTGCTTCCGGCGAGAGTAGCACAACCGCAGCATAATTTTTTAGCTTCCTCAATTTTGTCTGGTCGTATGGGCATTAAAAATTATAGATACCAATGATTGAACCCCAATTGTATGTAATACTTACCAGGATGTCGAGAAGATGTTTAAACCAGTCTCGACCAAATACAATGGAACCAGTTCTTTCAGTCACGTGAATACGTAGTTAGTTTTATCTTCAACATATTCATAGCAGCCATGAGCCTGACCAAAAGGTACTGTGGCTCGAGCCGTCATTCACCTCAACAGCAACGTGAAATATCCTAGAAGAATATGCCAATAAGAAGTATGAAAATTATTTAAAAAAAGACTAAGCGGAAGAACTAGAAATGGTATGGATACAGGAACGTCACTGATTGTGACACATCGCCATCTCGGATAGCGTCTCTAACCAGCAATTTGAGTGATCACGAGGACCCCATCCAGGCAGGCGACGTGTTGGCCATTCACACTTAGGCAAGAAGTGGTATATCCGATGTTGTTTTATGTCTGTGATTGACTGTTTTAATGTTAACTGCATTGAACTGACAGTCACGGGATTCAACGAACTTGAACAGAGCAAAAAATGATGTAAAAGAATCAGGTCAGCTTCTGATGTGGAGATAGTCCGCTGTCGTATTGACCTCTGCTGCTGTTGTTCATGTTGTAACCTGCGTTCAATGGATATTCCACGATGGCATTAGGAATCCATTTTTTGACTCTCAGGATCTGTAGGCCGACCTTCATTTACCCGTTTGAAAAAGTTGGCTCCTCGTGCGACCAATATGCTCCGTTGGTCAAATGGCACAGTCGACTGTAAACTTTTCCAGATCGCTATCACCCTGAGACAAAATGGATAGGATTGCTGAAGCGAACAACCGCGCCCATTGTGATGGCTTGTTTGAAGGATAAGGGAATCTATACAATGTGCCGTGTAGAGACCACTTAACCGACGGCTTTCTAGATCGTAGGCTTTACAAAGCACTGCAACAAAATCCCCCTTCGCGAAATTGTGATCTCAATACACGAATATTTGCGTGCTATCTCTTAATGTGGTAAACAGGATGCCTGTCTTAACCCGAACTATGGTGATTTACCCTTTCTCCTGATGTTGCGCAAAGGAGTGTATTCTATATGCTCGGCACAACCAAGTCAGACTGGCCGGGAAAACACCTGGCAAATCTGAGGACAAAAGTCGGGAAATCAATAAATAGCATCGTCATCAAACATTTAGCAGAAATAGGTCATAGAGTGAACCCTAGCCAGTAACTTAGGGCAATTTATAGAGCACCCAAACAGTAGCCAAGTTTAAGACAGCGCCGAAATGTCACGACAGGGGTGTCCCATTTCCCTCTTCCTGTTCAATTTTGTCATAGACGACATTCTGGAGGGTGCGCTTCGGGAATACAGTGGACTTGGTGTTGAGCTTCTTCCTGGCGCTAGATTGACCGATCTGGAGTACGCGGACGACATTGTCTTACTTAGCCCCTCTGCCGAAAACATGCAAACCATGATGGACAGGTTGAGCGACCGAGCGGGTTTGTATGGAATGTGCTTTGCACCTTCAAAGTGTAAAGTGTTGCTTCAAGACTGGGGCACTTCAACTCCTATTTTCTTCACTGCAGGTAACCCGCTTGAGACTGTGGACAGTTTCACATACTTTGGTAGCACTATCTCGTCAGCCTGTAATATTGCTGATGAGATATCAGCGAGGATCGCACAAGCACGAGTTGCTTTGCCAAACTGCAGCACCTGTGGCGTCGAAAAGACATCCGGTTGTCGCTGAAAGGAAGGGTATATAATGCCTGTGTGCGTTCCATTTTGCTTTATGGTTCGGAAACGTGGCCTGTTCACAAAGAAGACATCAACAGGCTTGCTGTGTTTGACCATCGTTGTCTCCGCCAATTGGCCCATATTATGTGGACTGATCGCGTGAGCAATGTGGCAGTTCGCCGGCGCGTATTCCGGAACGCTCGGGATGCGCGATCAGTTGGTCAGCTAATTACGTTGCACAGCTTGCGATGGTTAGGTCACGTACTCCGTATGTCATCTGATCGTTTACCTTATCGGGCATTATATGCTGAGACCACCAACAGTTGGGTAAAACCGCGTGGTGGTCAAGCAACAACGTGGTCACGAAATATGAAGACCCTGACTGCTCCATTGAGCAAAGTGGGTAGGTGTCGCCTGCCTGGATGGGGTCCTCGTGATCACTCAAACCGCTGGTTAGAGACGCTATCTGAGATGGCGTTGTGTCGCAGTCAATGGCGGATCTGTATCCATACCATTTCTAATTCTTCCTGTTAGTCTTCTCTCATTAATTTTCAGCCTCCTCAGTAACGTTTTCTTCTGGGATATTCTACGTCACTGTTGGGGTGAACGGCGGCCCGAGCCACAGTACCTCTTGGTCAGGCTCATGGCTGTTATGATGATGATGATGATGATGATGAAATGTCACGACGACAGAAGCGAACATGATTGCACGCTGTCACGTGTGCATTCAAACCCCTCAACATTTTGGGACTCTTGCTCTTCTACCCACCAATAAGTACGACAAATACACTGAGCCACGATTGGTAGAAGGTTCTAACCCCCTTACTAGTGGAGAGGCTCGAAGTGAGAACATTGTCATTGTTCAATGGCAACAAATAGTAGTTACCTTTAGAAGGTGTACTGGCCTAATGAGAAATTGTTAAAATCAAGCTCCACGATAGAAAACATACCACACTGCATGGGCCCTCTGCGCCAAATGAGCGTAATAATTAAACCAAAACAGATGATTCACAGGATCATGTGAAGGGAAGACACTTAGGCGCGACTGCGCCACCAACCGAGAAAAATAAAAAGCAACAGTTGACATGAGCAGTGTGGGAAGCTGAACCGATGCTTCACCGTTATAAGTGTCATGCGCGTCATTGGAGGATGAATGGACGGCATTTGCCAAGGCGTACCATTCCAACGGTTCATAGAGCCGGAGTATCCGCAAATGAATAAGACAATTTGAAAACCGAAAGAAATTAAACTGCTCATAATTTTAACAACAACAAACCAGAACAGCTTACTAACTGTCGCATAGAATGCGATTCCGTAAACAACTAGAAGCAAGATTGATAAGTGTTCAGTGCCTCACTTAGCTACAGCCAGTAGCAGTGAAGCTGGGTATGTCCGAGTAGGCTTACTACAAAGTAAAATGTTACTGAGACAGAACCAATCCACCAAAGAGGTTTCTGTGAACTAAATAAGACGCAAACATATAAGTAACTCACGATGTAGCAATGTCGTAGGTATCCGTGTGAACAGCAGTCTGATCCAATGGATTAAAAATGGTTGTATCTGGCAGGGTTCGACGTTGTTTACGTTTTGGCATTTGATTCACAGAGGAGCAGGCCCGTTTGCGCTTTGAACCAGGTGGATGGTAAGTATCTTCATCACTCGAAATAGAGATCATTTCGACGTCCCTACAAGCAGAGAAAGCTATGAAGATTTTACAAAGAAGCGCGTGATAGGAGTACATATCAACTGATCGAAAAATCTCAAATGGCCCGCTCACATTCATCATTGGACAGAAGAAAACTATATGGCAAGTAATAAGGCTGTGTAGAAGGAAGCCGTCTTAATTTCACTTGCAAACCGGTAGATACTTTGAAACATTAGGTTCCCATTATCCAACTCATCAAAACAGAGTGAGGGTAAAAATTGCGGGATATCGACATTTCTTTTAATGTCTCCAGTCGCTCAATTAAAGCAATCAATTAAAACATTTAAATATGATGTTAATAGCATACAATCGAACGAATAAAGTGTTAGGGTTCGGAAGTTTACTACCAAATAAGGGATAAAGCTTGAGTCAGCCATTTTTGAGCGCACAGAGCAGGTCTTCGATATGTGATCGACAGAGATTCACTGGGTTACGCAAAAATGCAATGAATGAACTGATTGGATTCATTATGTGGCCGTCCGGATGTATTTGACAATCGAAGATGATAGGTTGAGCTGTTTATATTCAGCCTTGCTCTGCAGAATTGATCAGCCACTTGGGGATATGTTCCGATATTCGCTAACAAAGGCACTGATTCGTTCAGTCAATGTAAGTGTCAATGCAACTGCTAGTGAACTGATAGACAATATGAGAGGTAGAGGGACAATGTTTGGCTTTACTCAGACTTATTCTCCGGGTTGATTGCAACAGACACAGTTTAGCTGAAGGATAAGTTTGAGAAAAGGCGGACTGAAATCTATGCCGAACTGTGTTAGTCAAATGATCTCGAAATAGTAACTGTATGAAAGCATTAATTTTAAGAACAGTGAACAAAACCGGTTTGGTTTGCTTCGGTTTGCTATGGATGCTAATAAACTTCTGCAAATAGTCACTTTATCTGTTTGATTGTATACTCTTTGCATCATAATCAAATGCTTGAATTGATTGGTTTAAGTAAACGGATGAAGAGACTAAACGAAATGTTGATATCCCACAATATAAGTCTTCTCACTGTTTCGATGAAAAGGTAGAATAATTAGTGAAGTGTACGCATTTTGAAGTTGTTTGCTTGGATTTATATAGGGTCTCATTCTTGCAACCTCATTTACCTCTAAACCAATGCTTTACATTTTTTGTTGTTGTATGACAGTTATGCACTACCGTGAACCACCGATTTATTACCGTTGTTCATTCTAATGATGAACGCATAAGCGAAATGCCGAATTGATTTATTCACACGGAAACTAAACATACCAGCATTTCAAACGACCATTAGTCTATCAAATAGGTAAAAGACATACAACCGCGTAATACTTGGAATTAGGTACACCGAATAATCTTGGAAATCGTACTGGAATTGAAACTTCTCACGCAAGTAATAGGAAGACCTCGTACTGGTTACAGTAAGCTGTTCTTATTCATGAGACAAGAAGCCGAATTTATGAATGTTCAACAGTATTGAAGATCTCAGTCTGTCATTGGCTGCTCATACTGGCACGTGCAATGTCAAAAACCATAAGCTGATTGGTGCAAAGCAGTACAAAGAACTTAGCCAATAACGGAAGGCGTAATATTGGCGCCGTTCTTCCAGTTCGAATGTAGTATGGATTGGTCCCTTGTCAGACTTTCTATTGTATCGAGGTTGGGATAAGCGGTGAATCGAATAGATTTTCACCAAAAAATTATCAACAAAATAGTTTCCTGTTGTTGAAAGCTTTCCAAACTGTACTGCCCACTTGAGTATAACTATGAAACGAAATAATTGTCACTACTTACATATAAAATAGTTACCACATTGGGATCCCTACGCACCAATAGACGAGGCGATAATAGGTTTGGTCACTCGAACACAAGCAATGAGAAAACTTACCAGAATAGTCTATCCTTTGGAGACTGGCAGTGGGTGACTACGTTCAAATATGACAAACCTCAAATTTAGACACGAGCTCATAATTCAGTTGTTATAACAGATGTGACGTAGAAGCATGAAGTTCCAATTGCTGGTGCGAATCCAGCAAAAATTCAGATTTCCTACAACAGGATCTCCCTGAAACGTCAAAGCAACTGGCGGTCGGGTGGAAAAAGTATCAACTGGTAATTAATTGCCCCTGCTGACTCTGAGCTTGCAATGACTCAGTAGTAACGACGTTCGACTATCTATCACAGTCACTATTTCGAGCTACTGTCACAGTCTATGTGCAAAAAGCCCGGCAAAAATCAACTACCACATGTAACTTGTTTTCACCCGGACGGTGTAGACGGATACGGTCAACATCGGAAAACAAGCTAAAAATTAATTACATACAAACTTCCCCGTCACAAGCGACACCCAGAGAACTGGTCGCCGAGCGGATAAGAGTATTTTCTCGTAACGCGAAGGGTAGCCAATCTGATCTCCCATTCAGACTATCTCTATCTGATAAGTCCAAACAAGGACGGAACCGGTAGAGGAGTGTTGGATTAAGGGCGAACATCACGGAGCACTGCAATTCCCATATGTATTTTTAGGTTGCACGACAGTAAGGACCTCGTGGTGCAAAACTTTCGAGTGAAACAACAATTAAAAACGGTAATAAAAGCGTTAAACCTAAATCACAGCACTAACAAACTCAAACATCGGTTTCCACTGTCATATCTGAAAGTTAGCTGCCTGAATTTATAAGCAAATCAACCAACCTTGATCCATCGAGTTGAATGTTAGAGAATGTAGGCCGAATGCGTACAAATCCAGCACACTGAGCAAACGTTGTGGGACCGATCCCTTTGATCTGAAAGATATGTCAGATGACATTGTAGGTGAATGAACAGAAGTAAAAATATAGGATACGAAAATAATGAAAAATGGGGTAGATCTCGAGAAAAGTCAGGGGGAAGACTAACATGGTCAATAGCTTTCCCTCTGCAAGATTCGAAGTCAAGTTAAGATGTCCTAAGAGGTTTATTAAACATTGTTTTATATTTCCAGAGTCGTGCGAACTGAAGGAATCACACAAGTACAGTGGAGCAGAAAATGAAAACAGATAAATAACACTAAAGTTTCGACGCTGGACGCAGGACTACACTAGTCAGCGTTCTAAGCGAGTCGGATCAGCAAACGTCGATGAGCATACGGGGTTGGGAAGAGGAGCAAGGTTGAACAAATACCATCCCTTCAATCAACGCAGTCATGCTACAGGTATGAATAGTGAGTGTTAAATAACTTGACCTGGTGAGAAAACCTGTCAGTGTAAGTCATCGAACAGTGCTGAGACTTTAGTGCAACATATATTCCCATTCTTTGTGACGCTGTGCTAGTGCAAATGGCTTAGCTTGGGTAACTCTGGTGAATTCGGTGGAGTAACATCATAGAAATCCGTTAGGAAAACTCAAACTGTTATCGAGTCACAGAAAACGGACTTCAAGATGCACAAAATTATTATCAAGATATTTAAAAGTGAGAAGGGTATAGTGCCTTATCATTAGATGTTGTGATTATTCGTTTCAAAATAAGCTGGTGACCGTCAGACAGCCGTAGCCTTAACGATACAAGAGACAAACCGAATTGTGGATGTTTCAACTTTAACACGTATCATGTCTAACCAGGACACTAAAACGTGCGTACGCTTAAAATGAACCGATTCAATAGGGTATCTGCAATCAGAAAACTCAATTATGCTTAAGCAAGAATGAAGAGGATTAGATAGGAAAACTCACCCAGTGAGAACATTACAAACAACAACAACTTCGTGTTGGTTAGCAGCTTGCGATCATACCACGAACACTACTAAGTGCTTTAAGACGCAGCTCAATGGTTTAACCACGAACTGAACACTATCTTAATCTGGCTACAGATAACCAAGATTTGGTAAATCACAGTCAACAAAGGATAATGGACGTGTGATTAACATTTGAAAAAATGGAAAGGGAAGAGACAAATAAAACACGCCAGCACTAATATACACATCTGTCTCAGTGTTTTCAACCACTTGTAAAGATGGTCAGGTGAGCTCGTCACGTAAGTGAAAATCACTGAAAGAGGCAGAGTTAACGTGGCCACATAATGCTGTTGCGTTTTATGACGCTGATCACGACAAAGTGACACACTGAGCAATACAGCGTAAATATGTAATAACTTTTATTCATTCCAGTGATCTTTTTCATTCCGTTTCGGATCACACAGAGAAAGCTTTGCAGAGTGACAATGGAAACGTTCACAGCGCAACAACAAACCACAAGTATTCGGGAGTATTTCGTAAGTCAACATTCGATTGCATTAACCCAGCAGGTACACGGCCATCACTTCAATATTCGAGACACGTATGAGGTCCAAACGATTATTGACTAATTTATCGTTTTCAATGGCAGGGGCTATCTGTGACTTTTCACGTTCAGGAAAAGATCGTTCAGTTTGAGCTGAAGAGAGTATTGTTCTATTGCAACAGAGGAGTGAAGGATATCTCCAAACTCCAAGAGACGAAGCTGTCAGTAATTACAAGTGCAATGAAGGTCTCTCTGGAAATGGTTAAACCTATTTATTGACAAGGTATACTTGGTGCATCTGTTGAAAACGGACGACTCACAACAGCGCCTAGAAAATAGGTCATTTTCAAGAATGGGTTAAAGAGCAAAATGTGTCTAGTTACAACCTCAAGAGGCGTATTTCCAACTGAAACGATAAATGAATAACCAAAAATTCAGAACGCGGGGCACCATACGTTTGAGTCATTCATGGACTCTAAGTACAGTAGAACGAGGTGGTTGTTCACAAAGCGCAACAACGTGTGGCTGAATGTGCATCACTGATGATTAACTTCTACTCCAAAATACGATGTATGCCTGACGATCCGGGGTTGACTAACAAATAGCAACGGTACTAAGCCAAACACAAAGACCTATCGTATATCCATCAATCCATTTCCCGAACATTTGACAAGTGTATTTGATAACCGAAGGGAAGTTAACTCGAAAGGTCACGCGCAGAAAACAAAACCAACTTTTAACAGATCCATTCGTGTTCGGAAAACGCCCACTTGAGATCGATATTGTAGAATGGACTTCGCCTTCGCTTTTGATAGACCAGCGACACGCGACAGGATATGAAGTGGTGCTGCGTTTAAATCGACGCCTACGAAACTGATACATTCCTCCATCACACCATCCACAGCGGCCAACAGGCGCTTTTCCGGTAAATCGTGTTGGTACATTCCCACACCAAGATGCTTCGGCTCAACCTTGATGAGTTCGGCCAGAGGATCTTGTAACCGGCGGGCAATCGAGACGGCTCCACGGAAGCTGACGTCCAAATTCGGAAGTTCTTCATCCGCGAGTGCCGAAGCGCTGTACCAAGAAGCGCCCGCTTCACTGATTACCGCAAACCGGACGGACAGAGGGTGAAAATGGCCAACGGTGATGAGTTCAGCCAACCAACGACCCGTTTGGCGACTTCCTTGACCGTTGCCTAGAGCAATGGTATTAATGCTGTAACCAAACAACAAGACTACATAGTGACAGTATGTAAGATAACAGGCAGCACACCAAGAAAAACAAGTATAAAATAAGAAGCCTAACAAGTTTCAGTGACGATGGCCTGAGACACCGTACGCGGAAGCAAAATTACGCTGCAATCTTATGAACACAAGGGTGCAAACCAAATAAGTTAGTTCTCCAAGGTTAACACTATAGTGGGTGATACCATCTAAACCGAGTGAGCCTATTGTCAGCAATGATCAGTAACGGCTTTTACGTACGAACAATGAGTAGCAAAATGCGACAAACAATTTGCATAACAAGTCAGTTAACACGAAAGCGCAACCACAATAACAGCAACAACAAACTTTTGCACTGTAGGATATTCCAAAGCAACATTTTGGTGACCAACTAATTCCTTTAAAAAATGCAAAGCGGACGCTAGCACCGTTTAATAAAACAGGAAGTTCTGCTCACTCTAGATGAATAGTTACTGACCCAGTAAACATTGTGAGCAAAAACGAAATATTCAACAGCAGCAAAGTGCGCAAAATATAAACTTTGTGACAATATGGAGAGACAAAAACACAATGACGTCCACATACAATGAATTCCTCACACACCCATTTGTTTCGAATAAAGGTTGTAATAATTCGAACCAGTGACGCAAAAGCCCTGTCCCACGATGACAAGCAGTAACAAACAGCTTTGTCAAACCAGTCCAGTATAATATGGGCTGAATGACCTGAACGGACGAGACCAAAAAGTGTGATGAGTGCCATCGAACGGGCCAGTAATTTAACAATGAAAATTTACGATAAAGCATTCTTTTCATACCTATGGGGACAACAAAGAAGTAACCGGACAGTCTGCCTTTATTATATCCATATTCCGGAACCGGGAAAATCATCATCATAGCAGCCATGAGCCCGACCAAAAGGTACTGTGGCTCGGGCTGCCGTTCACCTCACAGGTGACGTGGAATATCCTAGAAGAACATGCTAATAAGAAGTCTGAAAATTATTAAAAGAAGACTAAGCGGAAGAACTAGAAATGGCATGGATACAGGAACGCCACTGATTGTGACACATCGCCATCTCGGAAAGCGTTTCTAACCAGCAATTTGAGTGATCTCAAAGACCCCATCCAGGCAGTCGACACCTACCCACTCTGCTCAGGGGTCTGCTCAGAGCAGTCAGGGTCTTCATATTTCGTGACCACGTTATTGCCTGACCACCATGTGGTTTCACCCAACTGTTGGTGGTCTCAGTATATAACACCCTGTACGATAAAGGCTCAGATTACATACGGAGTACGTGACCTAACCATCGCAAGCTGTGTACCGTGAGTAGTTGACCGATTGATCGAGCATCACGAGCATTCCGAAATACGCGCCGTTGAACTGCCACATTGCTCACGCGATCAGTTCACTTAGTATCGGCCAACTGGCGGAAACAACGATGGTCAAACACAGCAAGCCTATTGATATCTTCCTTGTGAACAGGCCACGTTTCCGAACCATACAACAAAATGGAACGTACACAAGCATTATATACTCTTCCTTTCAGCAACAACCGAACGCCTTTTCGACGACACAGATGATGCAACTTGGCAAACGCAACTCGTGCCTTTCCTATTCTCGTTGATATCTCGTCAGCAATATCACAGGCTGACGAGATAGTGCTACCCAAATATGTGGAACTGTCCACAATCTCAAGCGGATTACCTGCAATAAAGAAAATAAGAGTGGAAATGCCCCAGTCTTGAAGCAGCACGTTGCAATTTGAACGTGCGAAGTGCACTCCACACAAACCAGCCCGGTCACTCACCTTGCCCAGCATGATCTGCATGTCTTCGGCAGAGGGGCTTAGTAAGACAATGTCGTCCGCATACTCCAGATCGGTCAATCTAGCGCCAGGAAAAAGCTCAACACCAAGGTCACCTGACTCCTCAACCGCTCCCGCCAGTATGTCGTCCATGACAACAGTGAACAAGATGGGAGAAATCAGACACCCCTGACGAGCACCACTAGAAGTGATAAACGCCCGAGACAGTTGGCCAGAAACTCTCACCCTGCTTAAAGAGTGAACATACAGTGATCTCAATAGACTCACGTATTGCCCTGGTACTCCCTTGAGGAGAAGACAGCTCCAGAGTACGTTACGAGCAACTGAATCGAAAACAGCCTTTAGGCCCAAAAAGACCACGACTATCGGCTGTCTGTAACAGTGCCGATGGTTCAAGATCCGTCGCAAGGTAAAAATCTGATGAACGCACCCCCGCCCGGATCGGAATCCTGCCTGTTCCGTCGAGTATCTGACTTTCTCTGGGCTTATTGAACCGAGGTAAAATGAGGCCAGTGAGTAACTTGGACGCAACAGATATCAAACTGATGCCTCTGTGGTTGTCACATACACTTCGGGCCCCCATTTTGAAAATGGGAATTAATGTTGACAAGCACCAATCGC
>JTDE01020900.1:54726-80984 GCA_014338405.1 Paragonimus skrjabini miyazakii | reverse complement strand
GACGATTGGTAATTGTCTACGACCAGTATTCTTTTAACTTCCTGAGACTTCGGCAAATGGTGCTGGGGGTGGGAGACGATTTTCCGTTATCTTTAGGACGTGGCTAAACCACATTAATGTGCCCGTGACAACCGAATGAACTAATTCTCGTGAGTCCCACTGCCAGTCATTTGTTCATTGCCTTCATAGTTTCTTAACGTTTGATGCCACTCAACGCACTACTGTACGCACATGCCGACGATCGAATACATAGAAACAGTTTGTGTTCTCCACTCTTAGTGACTAACTTTTTCGGAGGCAAAGAACACCGTTGACACAGTTGTCCTGTACAGGCATCTCTTGGGCTTCGGAGAGATGCTTTTGTTTTCCCAAAAATAAGGTTTATTGACAAGGATCACGCTCAACTAAAAGAGAAACTTCCGGTTCTTTTTCTGAATCTCCGCCACTGGTGACATCCTCCTAACTGCAAAAACCAGTTACTACTTTGTCTGAATTCGCTATCTAAAAATGAAACCTTATAATTAATGTTGCTATGAACACTCGATCAATTGGTAAGTTGTTTGTAAGCACAAGCTTACAATAATAATTGGTTTCTGAAGTCTAACAGGCTAAACGATGATCAAACTTTGCCGAAAAGAAATTAAACCATGTCGAATTTCATTCTGTTAGTTTCTCGTAGCACTACCTAATATTTCAAATATCGATGTTTCTTCATCCATTTACTTAAAACAGAGAGAAGACATGTCGCAAAATGTTAACATTTCGACTTATTATACCCAATTTTTAACTTAAAGCCAACAAAGTCTATACAAATTGTACACAGCAACATAAATTGGATGGGGCTAGTCGGATAGTTTAAGGTTTTCGCTCAATAACAGTGCAGTCATTTCTATGGCAGAGAGATTGAGTGCGTTAGTACCTTCTGTTCACTTAAAACTGGCCAATTTTGCCTGATTAGCATTGCGTCACTAATTGTCATCCTTACTTACCAATAACTTGGAGGATTAGACCCGATCAACTAGGCTACCGATCGCTAGGTTGTATTTGGAGGTCGATGGGACCAGGCTCTTTGAGTTTATTACAGTCAGCACGTCTTTTTCAATAGCATTCGGAGAAAATACCCCATCATACCTTAATTTAAATACCAATCTGTTTTGTCTATGTAGACGCCACGGCAGTAGCAGCTTAAGTGATATATCTCATGTTAGATTAATCTATTGAATATGTATCACCGCTATGCAGAGCCACTCCCCTAGTGCTTAACAGAACGCGCAGTTGGGCAACTGGATGGTGAGTTACAATGCCATTGTCAGTTTGTAACTCATGTTTTTGGTCAACTGGTCACTGGAACGGGATTTCCAGAAGCATCTTTCCTTTCCCTGCGATGGAGTTTGCTACTGTTGAAGCTTCTCACTGTGAATATTCACGAGTTTCAAGAGAAAAAATCCCTTCAGTGTTGCTTATTTTAGGCCGTTCTTCCTGTGACTTATCTGATGTGCACATCTTAGTTATGTAACAGAATGTTACCTGTTCGTAGGTAATCAGTGCAAAGCTGTATAATTACAAGTACTGTCAACGCCATCTCGACTTACGATAAACAGATTTTTGCAACATTCCTGTTCGATGCTAAGTGATAAAAGTGTCTGAGATGGACAGTCAGTTGTTGAGTTCCATCCACTTAGATACGGTAAGGTTTAAATAGAAGAGTTTGAAATAATTAAAAAGTGAAGCATACAAGTATTTGTGAATAAAAATAAACATGCCATCTACGAAACGTTTGAAGATAAAGACCTGAGAAATCCCCTCATTAAAAAAACTTTCAGGCATTCCCAGATGTACATAGGCTAGTATAGAACTCAGTAGGCTACGGAAAGCTACACCACCAATTTGTGTGTAATTAGCGTCCTAGAATTCAGAAAGAATGTTTATCTACTGGAAAACGGAGATCCTCAAGAAGGCTTAATGAAACGCATATGACCGGAAATAAGACCCTGTGAAAATCGACAGTCTCGCAAATCGGTACTTGGGACATGAAAGTGTCAACGTCAGCCGAATACATTAGCTGAAATGATCTCCAAACTTTCTGACAACCCGTAAGAGCTCCAAACACAATGGGAGATGACATTCCACGAGTGAGTGTAAGGGTATTTATTGACCAACGTACAAGTTTGTGGCTTGCTGATCTGTCGGTGAAGAATATCGGCCACGACGACATACATACCTTGTGGATTGTTGGTGAACCGTTCATCGTAAATGTTCACCTGCCTGTTGGTTTGTGTTTCTTTGACTGGGATTTAGGAATATTCCCGTACAGCATCAGTATTGATAATTTCATATAGGTTGAATATCGCACACAATTGGTCGCAGCTGTTACATTCTCACAGACTTTCCAGTCGGCCTCTTTGTCGAAAAAATGGCCGACTAGAAATCTATGAGAATGCGACAGCTGCGATCAATTGTAGATAATGTTCAACTTGAAATTCAACAAATCCCGGTTACTCACCAGTTGTAATTTCTTCAATGCCAGTTTTTCAGTAAACAGTTATTTTTTGCGGCAAAACTGTATCTTATGTGGGAAACTGGTAACGCTATTCTTTTGAGCACTGGCTATGACGCGCTTGAAGAACTGACTGTCGATTGGTTGCATTGGTTGATTGACCTTGCATGCATTTCGTGGATATTGTGGGCAGTGGGACATGTACGGCTGGTTATGCTCCTTTCCAATGTTTCACTCACAAACAAACGAGCTGAGTTGCTTTAAGCCTACATATTCTTGTGTGTTTTCTGGTCTACGGTTGTACTGGATTTGAAGAACTGTGTCAATATACTGGATCATTTGGTGGATTCCATGCGATTCAGTTGGTTGGATGAGTAAGAAGGTCCAAGTGTGATATTTCGAGGCTTCCGGAGTGGTTTCTTAACTCAGCTCGTAGAGCATTTGTGGCATCTGAGCATGCTGATTATATCGCCGTTTTGAATCAATTCGAAGTCCCACATTTTTGCAGTTGGGTCTCCTCTAAACTGTATGTGGTTTCGAAACTGTATCAGCCGAGATCTTTTATCACTCCAGTTGGGTAAATATAGGCTAATAATGCTCTGCTTACGACACTGTTTTGCGTGCTCGGTTAGGTCCAGTTATAACTAGTTTAACAAAACAGTCTGGGTTTTTGTGTTCCTAATGAGGCTGTACTTGTAGTTAATTCTTTTTTGTCTGACAACTGAACATATTATCAATTTTTGCTTTCTAGCACATCTCGATCAATCTCTTTACTCACTCCAAGTCATCTTCATTGAATTTCACTTTCTACCCCGCCCTGCAGTTCCAGTTCCCGAACCAAACACTGTAAATGTTGTAACAAATGCGTCGCCAAATTCGATCATCATTGCAAATGGTTGAACAATTGCGTAGGCAGTCGAAATTATATGTGAGTTTCCCGTTGAATTTTACAAGCTGTGTTCTTGTTTGTAAAGCACTCAATTTACTATCATGTACTGGCTCAAAGAGGTCGCTAAATTTGTTTAGCAGAGTTGAGGAGGGTCTTTGGTTAGTAATTGAGGTTTCATGACTTTGGACGGGTTACTCGTAGTCTTACACTTCTCGAAATGAATAAGTCAACTGTTTTTGTGTTCATCAACGAACGTCAACAACAATATTTCTGCAAGGTGTTTCTCGTTTGTGTTGCTTTCAAAATAGACGAATGTTATACTAGCCTCATGTAAGTGAAGGTCATAACTTAAATGGCGCTGTAACAAACACAAGAAACTAGAATTGCATTCCAAAATCGCACATCGAATTATTAGTTGCGAATAAGGAATGAAACCTCTCGATCCCCATGGTTTATCTGAATGTATACTTTGACTGGCATAATCAGATTGGCACTTCGCTATAAGTTGCTCATTCCTCAGAAGGTCGCACTCTACCACGCTTGCGTAGTTGATGTTCAACATAGTCAAATAATCCAGGGTTTGGTAAACTTCTAGATTTGTTCAGTGGCAGGAGTGATCACGCGTTATCACTTTTGGAAGATGGTTGCCGTTTGACGTCTAAGAAAAGTGAGAGTTGGATAGAATAAGCAATCAATCTTGGATAATAAATCCACCGTTCATAGAGACTGTGGTTAGAACAATATAACAGTTTCACAGAAAATCGTCTAGGTGGCTATACTATAAGAAAATAAAATGACCCATTGGGGGTGGGGAAACGGAATTTATTTGCCACCAGTCGTCTTCTGGATAAGCTGATAAAAGTTTGGCATCCTTAGGAAAATTTCCAAGAAATTTTAATGGTTGGGCGTTCCATCCAGACACTCTACTCATGGAGTCCTCGTGATGGAGCGGAACACGCAAACTGTGATAGGTTGGGTAATTGTCTGCCGTATAGTGCCCGATGTTATTTTAACCACGATCTCTTAGATGAGCAAGTAGAAATTCCGTTTGTATCGTTTTGTCCGAAGGTTCTGTGAATGGAGAATAAGTTGTTAGGCATCCGCCCTGGATAAATTGTTTTGCACAGAGCAACCGCGTCTTATTAGTCTGTTGTTATGCGGGTTGTGCGATATGCCAACGTCATCACTCATCATCACCATCATAGACAGCATTCTTGATAATCGTCTGCTTACATGCAATATCAGTTTTTCTTTTTGGGTGTTTATTTTGTACTTTACTTTGATCAAGCTATAGCTTAAAAGCGACGGAGTCTCTCGCTGTGTGCCCAAACGCTGATCCAACTAAATTGAATTGTATTTCTGTCAACCGATACGTAAACATGAATCTTTGACATAGTGGTTTCTGTTGTATACAAAACGCCAACTCCTTTCATAGCATCCGATCTTACCTTACAATCTGAGAGTCTTTTGAGCAGCTGCGACAAATCTCAATGTCTGAGTTTTTAAGCAAAGCCATCCAGTAATTTACACTGAAATTTATAACTACTAAGGATATCATTCGATGCACGTGAGTGGTTTACTGTACACATTTACGTCATTATCGTATGTCGTAATATGCTATCCACTACATGTGTTCTGCACGCAGTAAAGTGAACGTTTTTTCGTAAAACACTTCTAACATAACCCTAACCTGATAAAGTCTTTTCGATGATGTAAGCTACATTTTACGAAACAGGTGAGGCATGACAAGGGATGAATCCATCTCATTAGATAAGCGTTTGCAATTCGTTACGATGAGTATCAGTTTTATCCGAAATACTCTTTTGTACGGAGTGTATAAGTTATCAAGAAGTGGCAAAAGTTTCATAAAACTTCAATAGATGGAGAGGCACTATGTTTCTTAAGTTCATGGCTTGCTACAGAAGGGAGAAAGCTCTTTGCTTGTGCATCCCACTCTGTGTGTTTATCATGGTAAAATTCTGTTGCCCGGGTTATAAACGCAAAGAGAAAATGTATGAGAATAAATAAAAAGTAAATTCAGTGAAGCTGTTGGCGCGAAATCATATCACCAACAAACATTGAAACACATTCAAACAATATTCTCTTGGTTATAGGCATTTAATGACCCATGGAAATGGGCTAGAAAATGTGCAATACAAGTTGTCTATCACCTGTATGCCGATCAAGTAATGTTTCAAAATTCTCAACCGCGACCACAGAGTTGGGCAGTGCATTCTTGTGTGAACCCATCCTAACTGTGAGGCAGTTTGGCCTGCAAAATAATCTGCCCGCATCACCGTTTAGTTTGGGCAGGTGATCGTCTGTGCATTCACCTCTATCTGGTAAGAGATGTATCATTGTATGACTGTGAGTATGGAGTGTTTCATAGGTAAAAATAAAGTTTCCCTTGAGATGTTTGTAATCTTTCGTGAGTTGATCTACTTTTGCTGGTTTATCTGGACAAGGGATTTTGCTGAACCCAACAATCCTTCCGGTAGTTCGTCTCTGAACACCTCCAACAAGTGCCAGGTCTTTTTCAATATAAGGTCCACAAGTGTGTGACTTTCTTCCCAGATATGAGCGGATTATGTTGGCGAAAGCAGATTGGAATATTTCAATAAATCCCCCTAAGGGAATGAGGATTAGTTGTACTATTTTAGACGCGGCTGCACAGTTTGTAGACAGAATTAAACTGTCAACTAAATGGTCCTTAGGTCTCAATCGTATGTTGATACAGGTAGTCTGCTTTTGCTAGGGTAACGGCCGGCACAATTCCAGTGACAAACATGCATCACCCTATATTTGTTTACATCCAACGACAAGTCTTATTTTGTGGAACACCGGTTTAGACAGTTCAAATGGTTCTGTAAGATAATCACATCTTCTTGACACTCTAAAATTGGCTAGAATATTGTGCCATTGATAAGCTGACTGTTTGTTAGTTAACGAGCGGAAGATTGAATAACAGAGGTCTTAAGATTGGTCCCTGAGGGAACCGGGCTGTTAGTAGGAAACCACTCTGACAGTTTTCTGATGACGCTTACAATGGACCTACGTTCACTCTAACATTCCTCAAACAAAGTGAGTAAGCGTTTATTGAGGTCAAACCAATTGTGTTTCGGTAGGAAGATGGAATAATCAGCCTTGATAAACACTTCGGATAAGTCGAATTAAACCACACCTACGGTCAACCTCGTGTCGCAGCTTTCGTCCAAAATTTATGGGCAATCGGCAGATTTGTGACGCTTGAGCATTCCCTACGTAAACCATGTTGCTCCATGGTGATAAGTCGGACGTCTTCAACGTTGGCCTGGAGAGAGCCATTTGGTAAACCTTTCATTACTTTGAAGACCACTGAAAATGAGGCTATTGGTCGATAGTTTGCTGATTCATCTCTGCATACACCTTTGAAGAAGAGTGTGATTGGGAAGCGTTTTCAGGCTTTCGGTAGACGACCAGTTGACAAAGGACGATTGGAAAATACTGCTAGTAATTCGGCTAATTCAGTGTCGCAGCTTCTCAAGGCCACAGGGGACATCACGTCCGACACCAAGTGGTTTGTGAACTTGAAGGTTCCTTGATCCGATTCAGACTAACGACACTGAAAATTAGAATAATTCAATTAAATTGCACCCTATATACACAAAATTCTCTGGGGTCTTACAGTTTTACATCCTTACCTACTCTTTATTCAGTGTTGGCAGCTTCTGCATTTGTATTTATAAATCCACTAGGAGTTTGTATTCGCGAAATGCCAACCTAACTCTTTACGTATGCTACGACTCCCCAGTAAGAAAAGTTAAAATTCATCATCATCAGCACTTGAACAAAACTGCGTTGACAGCAAAACAAGTCCTTTCTGACGACGGCTCTGACAGGATAGCGTTTTTTGCTATACTCAGTAGATGCAAATTCAGCTTGTTGGTAACTGATCCAGGCTGATCGGTTCAACATTATCAGCTACATGGTTCTATCTCTTTTGCGTCTCAGCTTTCTACTACGCCGGAGATACTTCCGTAAAACATAGCCGTCAACGACATTGAAAAATTTCTTTAGCGATAAGCTACCAATAGTCATCTAGGCTGATTGTGGTGATGAAGCCAAACCACTGAACTTTACTGAGATGTGACTTTATCCCTGCTTAGTTTAGCTTGTGGTAGGCCTTCAGAATAACATTTCCGGGGATATGTTGTCCAATTCAGTGTAAGTAGCGGAATTTAATTACCCTGTGGCCACTACAACCAGTTGAAGCTGTGATATTTAAATAGTTTATTATGTCGACTCCGTTGGTAAACGTATAGTCAAGACAATGCGGCGCTTGGCCCTTGATCACCTGGTATGGCTCTGAGCAGGCCGAAATGGTCCAGCTCCTATTATTGCTTTTAAGAGCTGCCCAGAGGTGAAAGACGATGCGGTTGGGAAAGACGTTGGGTTAACAAAATGTTTTGTGAAGCCAATTCGCTGGCGAGTAAATTATTCTATTAATAAATTGTGAATGTAACGTGAAGACGATATTTTAGGCAGAGCGTTGTGCTCAGTCGTGTCGATATCTCTGTGAATGGATGGCGATCTGTAAGTTCTACTGTAACATGCAAGCCGGCCATCTTTACTCTGGTTGTCCGTTACGCTTGCGGACCAAATTTAGGCAACGTGGAGACACTGGAGGACAGTGTTCTTTCGAAGTGAGGGTTCCAACCACAGTCCTTTAAAAGGAAACAACAAGAACCAAGCATGAGCCAAAGGCTTAGTACGCCATGCACACGACTTACACAAACAAAGATTGAAAAGACACCGACAACACAGCAACACGCCCTGTTACACAATTCAAATTCAACCCGTGCGCACTTGCTGGTTCCGGCCGCACATTACAATACCAATCTAACAAGTGAAGTTTTGAGTGAAGTTAAACACTTGCCAGACTGATTCTGGAAGATTCAGTGACACCCTGTCAGAAATACTTGAGGTCTTTAGGTGCGACCCCAAATAAAGTGTTACCTCACCTTCTTTGTCAGTTTTCCTATCATCATCCCGGGTATAGACAGTTCATCGTTCGGAACTTCATTCTTGCACTAGGTCTCTATAATGCCTGTTATAAATAAGTTTTGTTGGGAACAGAGATCTCGAAGCCCGTCCAGCTTATTAATGTGTGAAACTGTGTTGGTATAAAAACAATACCAGGAGGGAAGTTCACTGTTTATAGTAAACATAACGGATGAATCTACTTGAGGAAATTCATCCGTTGGGAAAAGTTGAGTCTATGTGTTGTAGGTCGGCATCCCCTGTTGTGATGGCGGTGAGCTCATATTTTTAAATCTTGGGCTGGATTTGGCATCTGCCTGATGGTCATCTTGGACAATGTCAGGCAAACTTGCAATTAGTTTTTATTAGTATACAGTTCCCTGGTCTCTCAGAATGATACGTGATCCCAGCTGGCAAATGTGAAAGAGCTGCGGGCCTAGCTGCATGCGTTTGTTTCTTCATTTTTTCTGTTAAGGAGGTTATTCTAAGACGTCGTGGTGCACTTCTCGAAGTTAAGTATGTTGACTGGAGCAGACGATTTACGTCGGTAACTCTTAGACCAGAGAGAACAATGAGGGATGCTGGAAACCCCCACTGATATGGATCACGCACTGGTTGGTTTAGAACATCAAACATTTCTGATGCAAGCACATTGTATACACTAATGTTTCTGCGCTAATGTTCATCACATGCGTAGGAATCAGACGACGGCTGCAGGCGTGTACTTTTGTCTGCTCACTGAGGTATTACTTTTATTGTGGCTTACTTGTTGCAACGTCGCTAGCTACACAAAGATAACTACAGCGTGAGGATTAACTTTGAGAACATGCGAGACGAGAGCGTACTTAGGATCAAAACCCTTTTGTAACCTTTGAAGTTGCTATCGGAAGATATCGGGATAACCCAACTGTTTAGAAACTTTCAAAACTTCTTTTCTTTGGTGATTGTTTTCATTTGTTAACATTACTGAAATAATGTCAGATAGATTAGTCCTAATTATCGACCGATGAAACTATGGACGAGTTTTGTAGTATCATCCCAAATGTGCTGGTGTCCATATCTATGGCATTTGCCTCACTGTGCCCGTCAAGGCTGACGGACTGGGTTCCCCTTGCTCCATTTCGTTCACTGTGATAAGCTGAGTCAGCTGCAGCTGAGTGAATGCCTTACGTTTTCAGCAGTTTGGTTTCGAACTTCTGCTTAGTTAAACATAGTTAGCAGATGGTGAGATATTATTTTGGCCAGCCAAAGAAGCTCCAGAATTGCAGTAACCCAGGAGCTATGTCCCATGTTTACAAAACAGACACGATAAACGGGCTGTTGAATGGATAATCAGTGACTAGCTCCAATTAGCCCTCTAGTTCTTTTCTGTCTGGGAATTGTGTTCTGAGTTTCAGCCAGATATGATGGAATGTGTGATGTATCTTCGATAATGCGAGAGGTGTGGTGCTTACTGAGTGATGGTCTCTGTAACGTTCTCTGATTCTCGCTCCAGTTCAAGGCACCTGTACACGTTTGGCACACATATTCAAGATTTCCAGTTGAAACCTCTTACACAGTTTTTTAGGCCAGGGACGGAATTATTTTATGGATAGAATGGACTTGGGCCTCGCACAAAAGACAAGTTAGCATCCTATCTCTTTTGTAGGTCCCCTTGCCACAAACCGCACAATTTGACAGTACTTGTGACTAGCAGATCGCCGTAATGTGGTATTAAGTTCACCACATGTTCATCACTAACATTTAATAGTAAGTACTCACAATTCCGTCAATCAATCACACGGTTGCCAGCAACAGGAGAAAAAGCACAACATATTAATCTAGAGGTAACAAACAGTGTAAATATTGCATGAAAGGTTAAGTCTAAAATTCACAATATTTATCTACAGATTACGCCCGAATTTTGGTGGGGGTTTGGGGTCGGAGGTCTGATGTGGTGTACTCTTGACGAACAGGCTTAGATGACCTCTAATAGATGGGACGTCTACCATTGTCACGCCAACTTAGTTGTCAACGGATTAGAATTAAGCTAATACCTAAGTTGCATTACACGCTTGTTGTCAGTAACATTGAGTCCGAGGTGCTGGTGCAAGGCTCAGAATTCCGCATGAACTCTTGTCCTCACCGTACGTAGCGAAGCGACCTAATACTCAGCTAGAAATCAGGCCGCAAATCTTCTTGCGACCAGATTTGGAACGTTATCAAGCGGGGTAAACTAACGAGTTTGGGGAAAAAAGTATCGACCATTCAGAGTGTATGTTTGACTTGTGTTTGCCTACGGGCGCTTAACCAGTGTTTGATAAGATTGCTGAAGCTTTCTCATCATCATCATCGTCGTCGTCATCATCATAGACAGTAATACATCAGTGGTTCACACTGATACTTAACTGCCACGCAACCACGAAGGAAATAACTCTACATAGGAAGAGTTAAGAGAAAAAAGGGAAAGGGGAGGGGACCTACCCACCAAAAAATTGCTACGTCTATATTCAAACATACAACATCAGGACGCCTACACCTTACAAACAAACAATCGAGCGATAGGTGAAAATAAGGCGTCATTGCTTTCACGGCTTTCACTGCCCCCTTTCTCAAGGTTGCTTCCGCCGTGAGCTGACATTGCTTTTGGCGTGACCGTGCGATGTTTGATTAGCGAGATGTCGGTTGGTTGACTGATCAAAAGCACGCTACTGTGATGAAGGAAATTCGTGCAGTTTTGCGTTTGAAGTAGATCGCGAGTTTCCGCGTTTTTTCATTGTCACTTGGATAACCTTCTCGATCAGGGAGGCTCCTTGCACCCTGTCAGAGAAATAACACTCGTAAAGAACTTCAAATGCATCTTCATGGGGTATCGGAATTACGTGTTGTAGTTAAAGCTGCACAATTTTGTTTGCGTGAGTATTCAGGCAGAACAACGGGGATGTACTTGGAAGCCGTAATTCTAGAATGGTATGGCAAGTTTTTAAAATAAAAGCATTGCCAGAATGCACTTCAAAATTTGGTCAAACGAATTCAGGTTGGATAGACGTGGAGGAAGTAGCACAAGTAAAACACGTGCAAAGTCGCAGCATTGAAAGATGCATCCGCTCACAGTTTTGCGCAACCGAACAAATCCTTCAGAAACAGCTAGACTCGCAGTGAGACAGATGGTTAACATAACGTTATTGACACTACAATGGTGATCAAGAAAAACTTAAAATGTTCCAGTAATTTAGTGATTAGTGAGTAAAAACCAATTCCAGAATGAGTTATTGGCGCCGACGACGAAGTCGGCAGGCAGGCCATCCAATACGTCAGTTTGTTGCTGCACATGTTAAAACTTGGTGTATGATGCGTGACCACGTGAACTGAATGCTAGTGATCACGTGGGAAGCCCTTGGTAGTATAGTCTATTTTAATTCCAACTTCAGCAGCTTCTTGGCACATGATGAACCGTTAACTGAACGAAGCGTCACACGCAAATATACTCACAACCGGGGGTTTTACAGCCCGCCATTGATGTGGAAACATTTGGACGCGTCATTTCCAGATCAACATGTGATGATAAATGTTGCTCTCCTAAGGCTTTTGTAGGAGGCTATAAATTGAAAGGAGTAAGGTTTATAATTTCTAACACACGCGAATCAATTTTGAGCTGAAGACACAACGAGCAAAATTCCCTTCCTTGTCTCTTGAACTGAATCAATAATGTCTGTTTTTACATCCGATGTGCACATGTTTACAGACTCAGAGAAAACCAACTGTGTTACTCCTGACTATTTGTTAGGAGATGCATCCCCCTAACGAAGCAGCAAAGGTGATCGATCCGGCTTCGAGTTAACTGATATGTTTTAACTCACTCAGTCCATTAAGCTCAATTAAATTGCAGCTGCGAGATTGAAAGCCTGTACGTTATGTGATTTTAACTCACTCAGTCCATTAAGCTCAATCAGGTTGCAGCTGCGCGATCGAACGCTTGTACATCATGTGAACTGTTCTCACGAGTGCACTTTCTAATGCCCCTCTGTAAAGTGATTCGTTCTCCGTTGGACCTATAAATGTAGAACGTCTGTGGCCTAATGGACTCGCCTCGTTTTCTTCCCAATAAAAGCTGTTGCCGCACCCGTTCTTCTTCTCGGTTCTGATGGCAAACGATTGAGCTCGTATTAAGGGACGATCCAATACTATTACATTTTGCTCATAAGAAAAATCGAAGCAATCACTCAAGCTGGGATTACGGTTTAAGTTGAATTGCGTTTATGATTTTCATGTTGCAAGACGACTTACCATGTGGTATGTATGGTGAATATTGTCAACCCGCTTAAGCAAGATTAAATCACTGAGAACAATCTGAGATTGAACTCATAACCGTGCGTACGATCGTGCGTAATTTTTATTGCCAAGGTAAAAGAGGTTAACGCCTCTTTGGTTATGGTCCTACGGAGTATCGTTCAATAGGTCTGTAACAAACAATCGTTACACTCACAGTAATTTCTCCTTAGGATCGAAATAGTTTATATGGATGTCTATTTATATGGAAATAGAAACAGAAGTAGGATGCAATGATCTGCACTGGATAACAGTTACTAATTTTCAACACTACCATGCATGTACAAGTCAAGCAGAATGCATATATATTTAAGTTTCCGTATTCAGTCAGTAGCAGTGGAACAATCAATTTCAGATGGCGTCAGTCTGTTAAAAACTGTATTTTGGAGCAACCCACTGGACTGGGATCGTGCTGCTGGGCGTGCTGATATCATGTTCTAATCTGCCCAGGACACACGTTTGTAAACGTAAGATAATTAGCTGACCTTCGAACGGAGAGTGCAAAGAATGCTTGCCAGGAAGCATTGGTGAGCAGATTGTTCAGTTCAAGTGGACTGAGTGAACCTGACGGACACTGAGAACAAATCGTAACAGCTCTAAAAGCCTGCTGTATACTCGTCCGTTCAGCAGTGACAAGGGTGGCGATAAACTTTATAAACAAGCGTCATACATTTCTACGTGCTTCTGAGTAGGGTGACGACCGTTGATAACTTAAGTGCAGGCTAACCGATAGCTCGCACATGGACCGTGAGCACCAGTTGCTCGAACAGTCGAGAAGGATTAAGCGAAATATTTCCACTTGGAGTAATGGAATGCTGTCTTTCATCAATCGTCGTTTTATTCACCGTCGTAGGAGTGTAAGTGAGACCTAAAACTAGACAATCGCGCCAACTTTACAGGTGGGATGAGCAATACCAAGAACAGTTCAGCTGTCCTCAGTTGTACCAGATAAACGCCGTGACCCAAACGATCAGTTACTACGTTCCAGAAGGCTCACCGCCGGAAGCAGTAGTGACTGTGGAGCTTAAGTGGCTGAAGTATAACAAGACTTGGGCCACATCTCTCTTTTGTTTCAAAGGATGGTGATAATTGGTTGATATCAGAACTGAGTCCGTGTGACAACCACAGGGGTATCAATCTAGTACCTGTTGCATTCAAGTTACTCCGTGGCCCTATACGGCGTCTGGTCATTAAACCAAGGATTAATCAGGTATATGAAGAACGGCCAAAATTTTAACACAGACATTTATGCAGTGGCAACGTTTATATCCTGCGTTAGGTCTCGAATCATCGGCACTCTCACAAACGGCCGAAGGTTGTGGTATTTTTAGATCTAAAGCCTACTTTCAATTCGGTTTGTTGTAATGTTCTTTGGAACCTCCTTTTTCACAATGGTACTTCAGAGAAATACACAACTTTTATTGAAAATCGTTTCAGTTGTTCGGCACTATTAGTGGTGTTAGCCAAAGTTATATGATTTCTCACTTCGTGCTGAATTTTACAATACACAGCATTCTGGAAGGTAAGTGTGAGAAATTCAAGGAACCTTGTGTTGAGCATAGTCATGGAACTTGGTTGACCAACATAGAGTAGGAGGATAACATTGTCCATCATAACCATGTTCAAAAGGTATGTGGATTGTGTTAAAGAAGCTGACCGACTTGGCTGAATGTATGGAATGTATTTTGTACTTCTGAAGTGCTAAATACTGCTTCTTCATCATCATAGCAGCCATGAGCCTGACCAAAAGGTACTGTGGCTCGAGCCGCCGCTCACCTCAACAGTGACGTGGAATATCTTCGAAGAAAACGCTACTAAGAGGTTTGAAAATTAATAAAAGAAGACTAATCGGAAGAACTAGAAATGTTATGCATACAAGTACGCCAATGACTGCGGCACACTGCCATCTCAGATAGCTTCTCTAACCAGCGTTTGGAGTGATCACGAGGGCCCCATCTAGGCAAGTGACACCTACCCACTTTGCTCAATGGAACAGTCAAGGTCTTCATATTTTGTGACCACGTTGTTGCTTGACCACCACGCGGTTTTACCCAACTGTTGGTGGCCTCAGCGTATAATGCCCGGTACGGTAAGCGATTAGATGACATACGGAGTACGTGACCCAACCATCGCAAGCTGTGCAACACCATGAGCTGAACAATGGATCGCGCATCCCGAGCGTTTCGGAATACGCGCCGACGAACGGCCACATTGCTCACGCGATCAGTCCACTTAATATGGGCCAATTGGCGGAGACAACGATGTTAAAACACAGCAAACCTGTTGATATCTTCCGAAACATACAGCAAAATGGAACGCACACAGGAATTATATACCCTTCCTTTCAGCAACAACCGAACGTCTTTTCGGCGCCACAGATGACGCAGTTTGGCAAAGGCGACTCTCGTCTTTGCTATCCTCGGTGATATTTCATCAGGAGTATTACAGGCGCACTACCTGCAATGAAGAAAGTATGAATGAGAATGCTCACGTCCTGAAGCAGCACGTTGCACTTTGAATGTGCAAAGTGCACTCCATAAAAACCAGCCTGGTCACTCACCTTGTTCAGCGTGGTCTGCATGTTTTCGGCAGAGGGACCAAGTAAGACAATGTCGTTCACGTACTCCAGATTGGTCAATCTAGCGCCAGGAAGAAACTCATCGCCAAGTTCACTGGACTACGCAAACGCATCCTCCGGAATATTGTCCATGACAAAATTGAACAAGAATGGGAGAAATGGGACACCCCTGACGAACACCACTGGAAGTGATGAACTCAAGAGACCGTTGTCCATAAACTCTCACCCTGTCTGCAAAGTGAGCATACAGTGATCTCAGCAGATTCACGTGTTTCTCTGATACTCTCTTGCGACGGAGACAGCTCCAGAGAACGTTACGAGCAACTGAATCAAAAGTAGCCTTTAGGTCCTGTCTGTAACAGTGTCGATGTTCCAAGGTCCTTCGCAGGGTAAAAATATAATTAACGCACCCCGCACCGGATCGGAACTCTGCCTGATCTTTGTGTATCTGACTTTCTCTGGGCTTAGTGAGTCGACGCAAAATGAGGCCAGTGAGCATCTTGGACGCAACAGACACTAAACTGATGCCTCTGTGGCTGTCACATAGAAATCGGACCCCCTTTTTGAAAATGGGAATTGCTGTTAATAAACAACAATCGCGAGGCATCGCTTCAGTCTCCCAAACCGTCTGAAGGAGTTTTGTCAGTTCTGATAACACCCTTTCCCAACCTTCCTTAACAAGAGAAGGGGCGAGGGGGCCTGGACCAGGAGCCTTATTACGCTTCAATAACTTGAGCCCTAGGACCACTTCTGCTTTCGACGGAGGACCGTGTGGAACGCAGTAACTGACTAATTGGATCCTGTCGTCCACATGATCTGGTCGAGACCAACTGAAATGTTCCTTCAAACGTTCAGCTTACCTGTCATTTCGGCGCAATTGATTGGTGGTAAGTTAACCATCTTTTTCACATATTGTCTCACTTACATCGACCTGACGACCAATAGAACCACGGATCATGAAAAATGTTTTATGCTATTCCCAGATAAAATGGCTTTGTTGATCTCTTTTGACTCTTCGACCAAGTAGTGCTCACGGTCTTTACGCATATTTTTAGTCAGCTTGCGTTTAAGTTATCGACGATCGTCATCATATTCCGAACCAGGTGGAATCGAGCGACGCTTGTTCATGAAATTTATCGACGTGACAGAAATCCAGTTCTGAACAGCTACTTTGGACCGTAACTCTTCACAGCATGCTTTAACAGCTTCGGTGATTTGTTCCTGGTGTTCGTTAAGACAAGTCACCTGATTCGAACTAAGCAATTTGTTCACCAGCGCCTTCTGATAAGCGTTCTTCATACTCTCAGCACTCGAATACCAGTTTAGTACCCTGCATTTACGAGCATGCCCTCTGGGCAAATGACAAAACGAAACGGGCACGCACAACAGCATGGTCCGAGCTCAGGTGGTTGCTCCAAAAGGCACGACAGCCCTTAACAGAGTGGCGCCATCTGTAAATGACTGCTATTGGATCCAACTGTGTCCACGACGAAGCACACGGTCTCCAAGTAAAACAATGCTTCTTCCTGAGTTGGAATGCGGTGCTCGAAATATAGAGACCGTGAAATATGCACAGCTTCAGCAGTCTGTCACTGTTGTCAGTGCATTGTGCCCGGACATCAAACCTATCTTCCATTCGCTTCTCATCCGGAAGAAGACGATCAAACTGAGCATTAAAATCACCCGCTAGTATGATGATGTCTTAGTGTTTAGTTTGCTTCAGAAGGTCAACGAGAACGTCATAAGACGTATCTTTGGTAGAACCCGAACAGCTGTCCGTCGAAGCGTACGCCGATATAATAAATACACAACGCCTTGTTGATTTGCGTCGACACACTCCTATCAATGCATTTAGTCTGACAGCACACAAGCGACTGTTCACCGGGATCCAATTGAGCAAGCATTGCTCCGCTCTGGAACTCAGTGCGATTTCCACTCCAGCTTGATCACGAGACTTGGCTTCGGCATCACAAGAAACCCCGAGTTAGAAGCGTCCAGACCTATAGTTATCAAGAGGTGAGCTCAAGTGGATAACTGTGCTAGATTCGTAGACTCGCGTCACCGACCCACAGCACACACCATACAGGGTTTGCTTTTTCTTCGTCATGGTTGTGTGGCAGTTAATCATCAGTGTGAACCACTGATGTATTGCTGTCTGTGATGATGATGGTGATGATGATGATGATGATTACTAATCAGAGCAGCTAGCTGACCGACTTGTCAGAGAGTGCGGCCAAAGAAAACGCCAACTTTTTCAGTTATCTTGTCCTCAGAAAACAATTATTGCCCGAAGGTACATGGAGGACATAAGCAACGGGGGTAAAATATTGGGAAGAAGTTGTGTTGGGTGAATAATGTAGCTGTCGGGTGAACGTTAACTTCTGATACTTTCTGGCTACGTAATTCAGCTGGTTCAGCGCATTTCTCGTTTGGGCATGCTGTTTCTGTCGCTATTTCGAATCTGGCCGAAACCCTGATTTTTCACAAATGGGTCTCATTTAAATCATCCAATCAGCCAAACTATACATTAGTAATACAACTAGTAGGCTACCAGAAGATGACTGTTTAAAAATGTGCTAAGCAAGATGACATTAGCATCCTTCCTCGTCTGACCAAACATCGAGCTGTGTGGGCTTCATTTCTTGTATGAAATACTATCACTCAGTCGCTACTGATTAACGCTGAGAGAATTGCAAAACTGATTGAAAAACGTAAAATGTACAGTTTCACTTTTGCGTCTTGCTATTGCTACAAGGAGACCTGTTTCTTATTCTAATAACCAGTCTATCGATTTTTTATACAATCAATTTGCACATATCATATGGAACAGTTAGCCTTACCAGAAAGAGTACATTACCGGTTCACAGTGATATCTGAATGTTACGCCACTTGGAATAATAAGACAAGACAGACTACGGTTTAATAATAGCACGTTGGGAAGAGATTAGGGTTAATATTTGAGCATAAAGTGAATACACTCTTACATTCGCCAGAGAACATGTCCACACGTAATAGACAAACAAGTGGATGATAATGAGACTGAAGTAGCATCCCAGAGATGGCTTCTTGAAACCTGTTCTCTCTCTCTTACCTCAGTAGGTGCGTTTTTTTCCAGGTAACTCAGTTAAACAATGGCAACGTCCACGACATTGAGCCCAGCTAGCCACTATTTTACTTAACATCGCCAGCTACCGTCTGTATGTATCGTCATGGCTCTAACTCGGGAAGCAAACTGGCTATATAGTGTATTGGTAGCCTTTTTCTGTTGCTTATACTGCGTAATCATCGTTCATTTTCAGGCTTAAACCAACCTCACATTGCGTCGAAAGATGGCTCTCAGCGTTGATGACGTTTGGTTGTTGCTTTTAGGAGAATATTTATTAATAATATATAAGTCGGTAGCGCCGAATAGGATTATGATCTAACAAACAGATAGACCGAGAGACCAACGAAGTCGGATTTATCTCTCTGCGTTGTGCATTTCCGAAAATCCGTTTAATTGAAAATGTTTGGTTTTACTCATTTGGCTGAGAAAATAGAACATGCAAACGTCACATAGTATACACACGTTTCTCCGTGCTATACGCCAAATTAAGACCGGCGATACGCTTTAAGAACACTTCAAACTGATTTTCGGGACAACTTGTTCACAAGCAGGACACCACGTAAACAGTTTAGATTTCGCGAACTTCATGAGTGACGATTTGAAAGCAGTTCGTGTTTTGTTATAGCAATCATAATGATGACTCTATCACGACATTTGCTAAAAGTCTCATATCTCAAATAAATGGTTTGATGTTACCTTTCAAACATACACCTTCATGTTGGCTGAAAAGAGAACAGGTATGAAAAAGTATAATCTGATTTTGGTGTGAAACAGTCAGAAAAAGGTAACTTACAAACATTCATTTTGTAAACTTTTTACAGTTGGTTTTCAATTTGTGAATAATTAGGATGGTCAAAATACACTGCGAAGTGTCGCAGTCAATAGCGGACCCGTTTCTATACCATTTCCGCTTCTTCCTGTTAGTCTTCTACCAATAATTTTCAGCCTTCTTAGTGACGTTTTCTTCTAGGATATTCCACGTCACTGTTGAGGTGAACGGCGGCTCGAGCCACAGTACCTTTTGGTCAGGCTCATAGCTGTTATGATGATGATGATGATGATGATGATGATGAGTATCAAGTAGCTACCAGTAGTGACTTGACTATCAATCACTTTCAATGTGGTTCAAGGTGATCAACGTCACACATTGTGAAGGGTGGTTAACAAAAACGGTAGTTCAGTAACTTTCGTACGATCATTGAATTTACCGCTTAATTTTTCCTCTATTTGGCTCATTACTTTGTAATCTGTGTGATTGTAGAATGTGCAAGATGAAAACGGCTAACCCGGTTAGATAAGCGTTGTGACCTCAATAAGCGCTTGACGTGCAAATTCGTTTATTGCATGAACCCTCGTACAGGTTATGTTAAACCTCGGACCACGATCACGTACACTCATTTGCATGGCTGACGTGCATTCACACACATTAGGTTGTAGTACATTGCCATTCGTCCTCATGGCACTTTCTCCATAGCACGTACACACTATTCCGATAGCCGCTTCTGGTATGTCTTCTTCCTGGCGTTGAGGCCTTAAATTCTAGAGTCGCTTGTGAGTAGTATACAACTCACAAACGAAACTGACTGTTATACAACAGGTGGAATAATGTGGTTGTTTGGATGAAGTATAGAGAGCAGTAAAGTGGAACAAACGAATCCACTAGGATAGTGAAAATCTTGGAGGAAACCAGGTTCGAATATATGACCTCTAATAGGCGGTGAAGTAGAATTGATATGAAAATAACGGGAAATTATAGAAAGCAAGAATTAAACAAAGAGCCGTTGTGGCATTCAAATACAATATATAACCCATGATTGGCCTATGTACAATGAATTACTACGGTAGTGCTAAGTTTATTAAGTCAAGGAGGAGAACCAGGTGCCATTTTTGGCTTACCAGGCGTGAAGATGGCTCGCTTCGTGGAAATATCTGTCGGAAAAAGACGTGGACTGGTGATCCATTGCACTTCAAAAGTTCGTACCAATTCCGTGCAAACCTAGGTTCGTAAGATCTGTTCAAATATAAGTATATCCGAAGAAGTCGATTTCATCAAGCTGATTTTTATTCCAAATGATAACCCCTCACGCTTCGTCTAAAAACATTCAAAACCAGTCGACGCCGAAATAGTCGTCACAACATTATCTTGTAAGCCAGTATACGTTCGTTACCTTTCACGGTTGATGGGAAGGCACTTAGATAGAACAAAGACTGAGGACAGCAATGAACCACACATATACGTCTGCTGAACTTAAAGTACTGCAATCGACAGCGCGCATGCCTACAATTTCCAGAAACGATTCAGTGCCAACACACGCCAAATCAAACCCTATTTGTTAATTCACTTGTGCATGCGGATCGAATGTTTGAACACACTCCGAAGTAGCCTCTGAATATCAAGACCGTGGGGGTTGAGCGTTATCACAAAACACTTGTTCGAATCCGACCACACAGTAGACCGCTTGATGGCTTTCCTGGTTGTATTTCAGACTATGAACAAACGAGCTTTATCTTTTTCTGAAGCGCTAATCATAAACCTTAGAACCACTCATTGCTCTAGAAACTGATAGTATTGAACTTAGCGTTACCATGGTAATCCATTGTGCATAAGCCAATCATTGATTATATATGTGTCTGAATGCCTCATTCGTTTCATGTTCAATTTTTGTTTTCTACACTTACCCGCTATTTTCATATCAGTCCAACTTCACTGCCTATATAAGTTTTTTAAAGTGAACTTAAGGTCACATATTTTATCATGTTACACAATGTGCTGTGATTACAAACGATTTTTCTAGTGATTCGCTCGCTAACGGACTGACGATGGAATCGTTTTTCTACTTCTTTTCCGATTATCTTATGCTTCCTACCTTACCCTCACGAGTCATTTGTTAACACTTGTAGTGAGGATGAACGATCACACTACACTATTCGTGAGTACTCTGGCCGAAGCATGTATTTAGGTAATGCAGCAATGGAGAAAAGTACTATGGATTCCGGCCCAAGAAAGCTACACGGTGCGTCCTGTGTGAAGAAGACAGTAACTACGGCAAAACTGAAGCGAATGTTTTCATAAATAGAAAACTAATGAAAATGAGGATGTTTTAATGAGGACACTAGTCTCTAAGTTGCCGCACCAGTCAATGGATGTGACAGTTTTTTGAGACAGATTACGACTTTCAGCAACCGACGAGAATGATTATGTGTTCCTTGCAACGGCCAAACTTTGCATTTGCGTCCTGCGGTCGTGATATAATTTGTTAGAATATAAATATTTCAAACAGTTTAATGATCACCTATGTTGACGTACCGGTGTTTTTCAAATCGTTATCATTCATTCAGCTACAAAACACCCAAAAGGATACGGTAGTCTGTTCACTTTGAAGGGTAAAATAGTGCTCCTACCCATAAGGAGCGCCCTAAAATATCTCCAACAGATGGTGTTCTTTGGAAAGTGGAGTGCCTACTCACCTGGTAATTATGTGTTAACGATGAGCAACCAAAAGCAGTTGGCGCATAGCCTCGTTGGTTTCATCAAAATAACACTGATGGCTTGCAATCATTGCTTCCATGTCCATGATGACACCAAATACCTAATATAGTCACCCCGCTCGTAAGGAAAGAAAACCACGTCATGGCTTGCTCTGACGTACTCATTTTAAAAATGTATGAAGACCTGGTGGCATTTACCAAAATCTATCCGGCGTCATGCTCTAATTGTAGTTTTCTCACACAGTTTTGCAGTTCCCATCGAATCTCTGTCGCCACTGTGACCAATCCTGGCGTTGACACGTAAAACAGACCAGTCGATCAGTCAGTCAATCTCCAGAGTTGGAGTTTCAGTTTCCTACTTACGCATGTCATCATCACACAAAGGTCACCTAACCAGATGCGCTTGTGTCACAAAACAATACTACTAATGATGGGGATGATGATCAAACTCGTGGAAAAGGAACGAAACAGTCGCAGTCGGCATCAATTCAAAAAAAATCTACTGATTCCATGTTGCTAGTAATTGAAAAATATAACAGTTCTGTTTGTGTGGAAGTCGAGCTAAACAGAAAAAACAGACGAACAGTAAGACCAAGTGCATGCAAATGAGTGTCTATACTGGATGATGTAGACACACTTTGAGAGAGATACGAATATAGGAAGCAGATAGTATGAAGATTCTTACTGAAAACTTTTCGCACATCGAAACTTAATGAAAAACAACTCAACGAATTGGTCACCGGGAGTGTCGCGGAAAGAGGATGTGAGTCTGCAAAAAGTACAAAGTCCCTCGACAGAAAAAACAAGGAGAACAATTGGTGATCGGTGCATTCCAAAGGAAGATATGTAAACATTGGT
Source organism: Paragonimus skrjabini miyazakii (assembly GCA_014338405.1). Lineage (NCBI taxonomy): Eukaryota > Metazoa > Platyhelminthes > Trematoda > Plagiorchiida > Troglotrematidae > Paragonimus > Paragonimus skrjabini miyazakii. The sequence goes on along the minus strand of JTDE01020900.1, from coordinate 58,240 downwards.
AAATCGACTGAACAAGTGATGTGGAGTGGAAAGAGAGTTTAACCCTTGCAAATAAACCAAAAGTATTGCGATTTCGGGGAACGGTAACACGAAGTGTTGCTACCCGAAGTGTTCCATATATATTTGACAGTATAAGTCTCGGTTAAACATGGATTGTTTAATTGAATGCGGAGGGCTGTACTCAATAGGTCCTGACGTTTTTGCTCTGTTATAAGAGGAAATATTGTCAACACATTTGGACGTGTTGAAAAATAACCTGCTGTACTCAGAATCATTTGATAGCTCGCACAAACTGGCCACAACGCGAAAAAAGAAAGTTGAACTGAGTGTTTGATTTTTAAAATCAACTAACTGGCATATTTTATTACGAATGTATGACCGTGAATTGGTATGAGATGCAATAAGTACTCGAATTTAGAACATATAGGAAACATCAAAACACCAGAGCTAGTGGCTAACAGTGTTTAGGCCTGACCACCAAGTTGAGTAACCTGGTTTTGATCTGTAACGTGACCATATGAATTTCGAATTCCGGTTACTTTGAGAACTTGAGGTAATATATAGATCCTCATCGATAAACAGTGCTATCACTTATCTATTCGGTCAGTTCACAGTATCCCTTGAACGGATGTCCTGACTAATAGTTGTGAGCTGTATTTCTTCCGTAGATTGGTTGTTGAAAAAGAAGTCGATTCACTTATCAATACACGTGATTGAACTAATCAGTAGTGGAAACGGTTCATTAAAGGCTTCAACAAACGGACATCAGCGCTCGTGGCTGCGACAAAACATGCATTCAAACGAGCTGCCTTGTTTCGTTGTAGCATCGTAGTCGTCGAGTTTTCTAAATGCTGCGGAAATAAAACTTGTACTTTTGAGCATTTCCCTGCTCTCAATCGCTTTTTAAAAATATAAATCCATAAACTGTCTGGTTTTGCAGTCACATGGCTTTCGTTATTGATGTGAAACAAATGTGACATTTCTGTTTCCTTATTTACCTAGCATTACCGTAACCTCATTTGGAAATCACAAGAGGTGCGTCGAAACAGTTTCCTTGAGGAAAGGAAGGAATAATCGTTCACCTAAACTTACTAAAAGACTGATATTGAATATATCACTTGAAGAGGAGAAGGTTCCATAGTTGGAAAATGAAACATTAAAACACGGGTCACCACCAGTCCCAAACTGTCGCAAATGCCCTTCTGAGAACAAATTATGTCGCTTTTTCGGCGAATGTTTTGTTGGCAATATGGATCTCATTGGTTCATTGCAACTTTTTCTACTGATCAAAATTCAGAAGTATATTCTTCAGTTGGCAAACACCATATATTTTCCTAATTCCTGCCTATCCAACCGACCAAGGTGATGATACCACGCTTCGGTTGCAGTCTAGCGGTTTCTTCGGAAGAGTAGGCTGAATCCAAACTGAACAGACACAAAAAAATTGTAAACGACTGTAATTCGTAACAAATGTTTATGTTTTGTGTGAAGATAAGTGCATTGCCTTTAATCACTTGTACAGTTCTTGGTTGGTGTATTTTTCCATCATCGTCTGTTAAGTCGGTGCAATCTGAACAAGTTGTTCCGGCGAAGTTGGTCACGACTGGGCGTTGCTGATATTATGTATAACCGATAGAAGTGAAAACTTTTGTACCTGCCATCTACTCTACGGAATTCTGCATCGTTATTAATCGCCTTTCTCCATGTCTGTTCTCCTACTTGACAGTCGCTGTGTAACCACTCCTTTTGTATTTTACAGTTTACCATCTACGGCGCTGAATCTTACAATAGCACGCTTTTCACCATATACTGGCTCAGGGCTAAGAAACTGAGTGAACGGAACGCATTTAAATGATTTGCATCGATAGATTTCCCGAGTGCCAGTATAAATGCGTTTTTGAGATGCCTTGCCTGCATTCCTCTAAGTGTCGAGCATTTTATGGTTATTGTGGATCAAACTGCATGACGTCATGTGTCTTAGAGTTGGTGTTAGCACACCCGTCCTCAATCCTTTTCGGTAATCTCGCTTCAGAAGAAACATTTGATTCCTTAGTTGGGTTGCTGCTTGATATGTTGATAAATGACTTAGTGGAAGCCTCCACCTTGTGTACTCATTGTTGCGAGCTAATCAGCTAAATATCAGCCCAAGCCCTTTTTTCGCTAAACAATGCTAATAGTTTTATCGCCAACTATGCGGTGATCTAGCCCTCAACAACACTGTAACACTCGTCTCATTTTTCATGACCCCCAGTAAATGTTCTAGTTCTCATAAGCTTTCCGCTAAAGCCAAACAAAGCTTGGTCGAATCACGTGTGTACGGAATTCTGTTGAATCTTCAACGTTATTGATCACGCGAATTCCCTGCCAGCGAATATGTAATTCGTCAGAGATGTCGACCATAGACTACACGTCTTAAGGTTACATTTTGCTCCTAGTTGGCACATCTAACATTCATTGTCTTCCAATTTACCTACGGCTCGTTTACCGTCCGGCCTTCTCTTCACAACTACTGTTGGTCCTGGCAATCACCACGTTTACTATCTCTTTCACACTGGTCTATTTTATTTCCATCAGGTGACTGGTGCAGCACTGACCACTGTGTCGATTGCTTAGGCACTATATAACGGGTAATGCTTAGAATACTGAATGCAAACTACTTTGTTGGCCAAGGCTTGTCTAGTAATATCCCGACGCTGCTTCAATTCCAGTGGTCTGTTTTCACGGTATCAACCATGGAAGATGATCTTAACGTGTTGTTTCCCCTTTAACTTAACTCTGAACCTTAGAAAGCCAGCTAGTTGACCTCATGTTTTAAAGCAGCAAGCAAAGATCGGCTGAACGAGTGTCCGTTTGAATGACACCAGAAATGTATTTTCATTCAAGATGACAAACACTCGATGATTTCGTGTGCTAGTCTTCACACTGTACTGTCGTAACATTTGACATGCGCTGGTCACCTCATTCATGACGTGATCGTGGCCAAGTCATACCTGCCACACGTTTGAAAATGCCCTATTTCTGACGATCTACCCAACCTGTTTTGTTGAGCTATTAGTAGAGTTTTTTCGGTAAGTTAGTAAATTTTGTGCTGTGACAGAAGCAATGGTAACGAGTGGCACTATTAGTTCACCTGATGTCCCTATGTAGACTGGTAGAGTGATGAACGTTCGAACGCAGCTTGTCTACGATAGCCAGAAAGCATCGTCACTAGACCGGTGAAAGGTAAGTGGAACGAACTCACCTGCAATTGCACATAAAGTAACTCGTTAATCTGATTGATTACGAGATAATGCTCAACTCATTTGAATTGTCAAAAAGAGTCTTTTCCTTGAAGTTTTAGTTTAAACTTGGACTGTGAATTAGGTGCATCGTTTTGCTTCCCCATTCACTTGTTGAAGTCTTTACAGTGTATTTATTATCATCCATATTTTCCACCTTAATTCGAAACGAAACACTAAAACCCATTGGACTTATTCAATACTCTGGTGCAAATTTTCCCCGTTCCAGTTTTTTC
>JTDE01020900.1:35136-54626 GCA_014338405.1 Paragonimus skrjabini miyazakii | reverse complement strand
ACAAACGAAACTGACTGTTATACAACAGGTGGAATAATGTGGTTGTTTGGATGAAGTATAGAGAGCAGTAAAGTGGAACAAACGAATCCACTAGGATAGTGAAAATCTTGGAGGAAACCAGGTTCGAATATATGACCTCTAATAGGCGGTGAAGTAGAATTGATATGAAAATAACGGGAAATTATAGAAAGCAAGAATTAAACAAAGAGCCGTTGTGGCATTCAAATACAATATATAACCCATGATTGGCCTATGTACAATGAATTACTACGGTAGTGCTAAGTTTATTAAGTCAAGGAGGAGAACCAGGTGCCATTTTTGGCTTACCAGGCGTGAAGATGGCTCGCTTCGTGGAAATATCTGTCGGAAAAAGACGTGGACTGGTGATCCATTGCACTTCAAAAGTTCGTACCAATTCCGTGCAAACCTAGGTTCGTAAGATCTGTTCAAATATAAGTATATCCGAAGAAGTCGATTTCATCAAGCTGATTTTTATTCCAAATGATAACCCCTCACGCTTCGTCTAAAAACATTCAAAACCAGTCGACGCCGAAATAGTCGTCACAACATTATCTTGTAAGCCAGTATACGTTCGTTACCTTTCACGGTTGATGGGAAGGCACTTAGATAGAACAAAGACTGAGGACAGCAATGAACCACACATATACGTCTGCTGAACTTAAAGTACTGCAATCGACAGCGCGCATGCCTACAATTTCCAGAAACGATTCAGTGCCAACACACGCCAAATCAAACCCTATTTGTTAATTCACTTGTGCATGCGGATCGAATGTTTGAACACACTCCGAAGTAGCCTCTGAATATCAAGACCGTGGGGGTTGAGCGTTATCACAAAACACTTGTTCGAATCCGACCACACAGTAGACCGCTTGATGGCTTTCCTGGTTGTATTTCAGACTATGAACAAACGAGCTTTATCTTTTTCTGAAGCGCTAATCATAAACCTTAGAACCACTCATTGCTCTAGAAACTGATAGTATTGAACTTAGCGTTACCATGGTAATCCATTGTGCATAAGCCAATCATTGATTATATATGTGTCTGAATGCCTCATTCGTTTCATGTTCAATTTTTGTTTTCTACACTTACCCGCTATTTTCATATCAGTCCAACTTCACTGCCTATATAAGTTTTTTAAAGTGAACTTAAGGTCACATATTTTATCATGTTACACAATGTGCTGTGATTACAAACGATTTTTCTAGTGATTCGCTCGCTAACGGACTGACGATGGAATCGTTTTTCTACTTCTTTTCCGATTATCTTATGCTTCCTACCTTACCCTCACGAGTCATTTGTTAACACTTGTAGTGAGGATGAACGATCACACTACACTATTCGTGAGTACTCTGGCCGAAGCATGTATTTAGGTAATGCAGCAATGGAGAAAAGTACTATGGATTCCGGCCCAAGAAAGCTACACGGTGCGTCCTGTGTGAAGAAGACAGTAACTACGGCAAAACTGAAGCGAATGTTTTCATAAATAGAAAACTAATGAAAATGAGGATGTTTTAATGAGGACACTAGTCTCTAAGTTGCCGCACCAGTCAATGGATGTGACAGTTTTTTGAGACAGATTACGACTTTCAGCAACCGACGAGAATGATTATGTGTTCCTTGCAACGGCCAAACTTTGCATTTGCGTCCTGCGGTCGTGATATAATTTGTTAGAATATAAATATTTCAAACAGTTTAATGATCACCTATGTTGACGTACCGGTGTTTTTCAAATCGTTATCATTCATTCAGCTACAAAACACCCAAAAGGATACGGTAGTCTGTTCACTTTGAAGGGTAAAATAGTGCTCCTACCCATAAGGAGCGCCCTAAAATATCTCCAACAGATGGTGTTCTTTGGAAAGTGGAGTGCCTACTCACCTGGTAATTATGTGTTAACGATGAGCAACCAAAAGCAGTTGGCGCATAGCCTCGTTGGTTTCATCAAAATAACACTGATGGCTTGCAATCATTGCTTCCATGTCCATGATGACACCAAATACCTAATATAGTCACCCCGCTCGTAAGGAAAGAAAACCACGTCATGGCTTGCTCTGACGTACTCATTTTAAAAATGTATGAAGACCTGGTGGCATTTACCAAAATCTATCCGGCGTCATGCTCTAATTGTAGTTTTCTCACACAGTTTTGCAGTTCCCATCGAATCTCTGTCGCCACTGTGACCAATCCTGGCGTTGACACGTAAAACAGACCAGTCGATCAGTCAGTCAATCTCCAGAGTTGGAGTTTCAGTTTCCTACTTACGCATGTCATCATCACACAAAGGTCACCTAACCAGATGCGCTTGTGTCACAAAACAATACTACTAATGATGGGGATGATGATCAAACTCGTGGAAAAGGAACGAAACAGTCGCAGTCGGCATCAATTCAAAAAAAATCTACTGATTCCATGTTGCTAGTAATTGAAAAATATAACAGTTCTGTTTGTGTGGAAGTCGAGCTAAACAGAAAAAACAGACGAACAGTAAGACCAAGTGCATGCAAATGAGTGTCTATACTGGATGATGTAGACACACTTTGAGAGAGATACGAATATAGGAAGCAGATAGTATGAAGATTCTTACTGAAAACTTTTCGCACATCGAAACTTAATGAAAAACAACTCAACGAATTGGTCACCGGGAGTGTCGCGGAAAGAGGATGTGAGTCTGCAAAAAGTACAAAGTCCCTCGACAGAAAAAACAAGGAGAACAATTGGTGATCGGTGCATTCCAAAGGAAGATATGTAAACATTGGTAAATCGACTGAACAAGTGATGTGGAGTGGAAAGAGAGTTTAACCCTTGCAAATAAACCAAAAGTATTGCGATTTCGGGGAACGGTAACACGAAGTGTTGCTACCCGAAGTGTTCCATATATATTTGACAGTATAAGTCTCGGTTAAACATGGATTGTTTAATTGAATGCGGAGGGCTGTACTCAATAGGTCCTGACGTTTTTGCTCTGTTATAAGAGGAAATATTGTCAACACATTTGGACGTGTTGAAAAATAACCTGCTGTACTCAGAATCATTTGATAGCTCGCACAAACTGGCCACAACGCGAAAAAAGAAAGTTGAACTGAGTGTTTGATTTTTAAAATCAACTAACTGGCATATTTTATTACGAATGTATGACCGTGAATTGGTATGAGATGCAATAAGTACTCGAATTTAGAACATATAGGAAACATCAAAACACCAGAGCTAGTGGCTAACAGTGTTTAGGCCTGACCACCAAGTTGAGTAACCTGGTTTTGATCTGTAACGTGACCATATGAATTTCGAATTCCGGTTACTTTGAGAACTTGAGGTAATATATAGATCCTCATCGATAAACAGTGCTATCACTTATCTATTCGGTCAGTTCACAGTATCCCTTGAACGGATGTCCTGACTAATAGTTGTGAGCTGTATTTCTTCCGTAGATTGGTTGTTGAAAAAGAAGTCGATTCACTTATCAATACACGTGATTGAACTAATCAGTAGTGGAAACGGTTCATTAAAGGCTTCAACAAACGGACATCAGCGCTCGTGGCTGCGACAAAACATGCATTCAAACGAGCTGCCTTGTTTCGTTGTAGCATCGTAGTCGTCGAGTTTTCTAAATGCTGCGGAAATAAAACTTGTACTTTTGAGCATTTCCCTGCTCTCAATCGCTTTTTAAAAATATAAATCCATAAACTGTCTGGTTTTGCAGTCACATGGCTTTCGTTATTGATGTGAAACAAATGTGACATTTCTGTTTCCTTATTTACCTAGCATTACCGTAACCTCATTTGGAAATCACAAGAGGTGCGTCGAAACAGTTTCCTTGAGGAAAGGAAGGAATAATCGTTCACCTAAACTTACTAAAAGACTGATATTGAATATATCACTTGAAGAGGAGAAGGTTCCATAGTTGGAAAATGAAACATTAAAACACGGGTCACCACCAGTCCCAAACTGTCGCAAATGCCCTTCTGAGAACAAATTATGTCGCTTTTTCGGCGAATGTTTTGTTGGCAATATGGATCTCATTGGTTCATTGCAACTTTTTCTACTGATCAAAATTCAGAAGTATATTCTTCAGTTGGCAAACACCATATATTTTCCTAATTCCTGCCTATCCAACCGACCAAGGTGATGATACCACGCTTCGGTTGCAGTCTAGCGGTTTCTTCGGAAGAGTAGGCTGAATCCAAACTGAACAGACACAAAAAAATTGTAAACGACTGTAATTCGTAACAAATGTTTATGTTTTGTGTGAAGATAAGTGCATTGCCTTTAATCACTTGTACAGTTCTTGGTTGGTGTATTTTTCCATCATCGTCTGTTAAGTCGGTGCAATCTGAACAAGTTGTTCCGGCGAAGTTGGTCACGACTGGGCGTTGCTGATATTATGTATAACCGATAGAAGTGAAAACTTTTGTACCTGCCATCTACTCTACGGAATTCTGCATCGTTATTAATCGCCTTTCTCCATGTCTGTTCTCCTACTTGACAGTCGCTGTGTAACCACTCCTTTTGTATTTTACAGTTTACCATCTACGGCGCTGAATCTTACAATAGCACGCTTTTCACCATATACTGGCTCAGGGCTAAGAAACTGAGTGAACGGAACGCATTTAAATGATTTGCATCGATAGATTTCCCGAGTGCCAGTATAAATGCGTTTTTGAGATGCCTTGCCTGCATTCCTCTAAGTGTCGAGCATTTTATGGTTATTGTGGATCAAACTGCATGACGTCATGTGTCTTAGAGTTGGTGTTAGCACACCCGTCCTCAATCCTTTTCGGTAATCTCGCTTCAGAAGAAACATTTGATTCCTTAGTTGGGTTGCTGCTTGATATGTTGATAAATGACTTAGTGGAAGCCTCCACCTTGTGTACTCATTGTTGCGAGCTAATCAGCTAAATATCAGCCCAAGCCCTTTTTTCGCTAAACAATGCTAATAGTTTTATCGCCAACTATGCGGTGATCTAGCCCTCAACAACACTGTAACACTCGTCTCATTTTTCATGACCCCCAGTAAATGTTCTAGTTCTCATAAGCTTTCCGCTAAAGCCAAACAAAGCTTGGTCGAATCACGTGTGTACGGAATTCTGTTGAATCTTCAACGTTATTGATCACGCGAATTCCCTGCCAGCGAATATGTAATTCGTCAGAGATGTCGACCATAGACTACACGTCTTAAGGTTACATTTTGCTCCTAGTTGGCACATCTAACATTCATTGTCTTCCAATTTACCTACGGCTCGTTTACCGTCCGGCCTTCTCTTCACAACTACTGTTGGTCCTGGCAATCACCACGTTTACTATCTCTTTCACACTGGTCTATTTTATTTCCATCAGGTGACTGGTGCAGCACTGACCACTGTGTCGATTGCTTAGGCACTATATAACGGGTAATGCTTAGAATACTGAATGCAAACTACTTTGTTGGCCAAGGCTTGTCTAGTAATATCCCGACGCTGCTTCAATTCCAGTGGTCTGTTTTCACGGTATCAACCATGGAAGATGATCTTAACGTGTTGTTTCCCCTTTAACTTAACTCTGAACCTTAGAAAGCCAGCTAGTTGACCTCATGTTTTAAAGCAGCAAGCAAAGATCGGCTGAACGAGTGTCCGTTTGAATGACACCAGAAATGTATTTTCATTCAAGATGACAAACACTCGATGATTTCGTGTGCTAGTCTTCACACTGTACTGTCGTAACATTTGACATGCGCTGGTCACCTCATTCATGACGTGATCGTGGCCAAGTCATACCTGCCACACGTTTGAAAATGCCCTATTTCTGACGATCTACCCAACCTGTTTTGTTGAGCTATTAGTAGAGTTTTTTCGGTAAGTTAGTAAATTTTGTGCTGTGACAGAAGCAATGGTAACGAGTGGCACTATTAGTTCACCTGATGTCCCTATGTAGACTGGTAGAGTGATGAACGTTCGAACGCAGCTTGTCTACGATAGCCAGAAAGCATCGTCACTAGACCGGTGAAAGGTAAGTGGAACGAACTCACCTGCAATTGCACATAAAGTAACTCGTTAATCTGATTGATTACGAGATAATGCTCAACTCATTTGAATTGTCAAAAAGAGTCTTTTCCTTGAAGTTTTAGTTTAAACTTGGACTGTGAATTAGGTGCATCGTTTTGCTTCCCCATTCACTTGTTGAAGTCTTTACAGTGTATTTATTATCATTGTGTCCTTTACACACCTGCTAACAACGGATTCACTTCCATCCATATTTTCCACCTTAATTCGAAACGAAACACTAAAACCCATTGGACTTATTCAATACTCTGGTGCAAATTTTCCCCGTTCCAGTTTTTTCATTGGAATCTTGATCTCCGCATCTTTGTCCCTCACGTTGTCGACTGGCCTCTCCGTATTTATCAGTATCACATTCTTCTCTGACCGATCCCATGGTCATTGGATTCGGGCTTATCGTGGTATGTTTCGCGCATAACATTTTTTCATGTGCCGTCCTCGCCTGCAACTTCCTAGCTTAAGGAATGCAAATTCACTAAAGTTGTGATCATAAATCGTCCCGTTTACTCTCATCAAATCACCATTGTGCAGACTTTATTTGTGACATAGTGTGTACAACTCGCAATCTCTTCGGTCCATAATCCTTGCCGGCTTGACTTAGTAATAGCCCAATTCATGCGAAATCTGCACTCCGAAAACTAGTATGCTTATTGGTGTTCCTGCTATAAGTTGGCCCTTCACAATATCATATAGGATTCTTGTTTATTGGCTTCAAGCCACTTCCCATTCGTTGTAACCATCATTGGATCTTCTGTAGGCTAACCCAGAAGAAGATTACATTCGTACTGCGTCTGTTTTGTGTAGTGGACAGATTCGCAGAAGTATGCGGGCCGAGCACAACGTGTAAAGTCGTTCGTGTGGCGTGTGAACACACGCCTTTTTTACCTGCTGTCGATAAAGCCGTTCGGTCATGTTCAAAATTACCAGCAGATGATTGTCCCAAACAGACGCACCATGTGCATCATTGAGGGCGCGGTTCAAGGTCGATGGTAGACTGTTGGTCTATTGAATAGCTACAATCTTGGATGGTAAACGGTGGCTGACAGTCAATGACCAGAGGCTAAACATCATCAGCAGTAACGTGATGTCATTTAAATGATGGGCGACAATCCTACGTGACACGCTTTCGGGCTGTGCCTGAATTTCTAGGTTTGACAGGAACATGCATTGATGACTAGCTTTGACGAGCGAGTAAAGTTCAAGTCTAATATATATATATATAGTAAATGTCCCGGATCGTGAGGCAGGTTCCGTGTGTCAGAGGGTTGGATGGGTAACCGGGTCAGAATATAGAACTTCTGAGCTTCTGGCATGGTTTCGTAGTTCAGCTAGTAAAACATTTGCCGTGTCATGATATATCGTTTCTGTTACTGGTCCAAATCCAGAAGAACCTTACGTTTTCTGCAACTGGGTCTCTTTGAAGTTATCAAATCTACCACACCATAAGTCAGTAATTCGGTGTTATACTGTTGTCAGAGGTTGGTCAACTGCCTATATTTTGTGTGTGTAAAAGACGATATCATTAGTCCACATCTCATTTGTTAGAGTAAACACTCTTTGTCAGCTTTTTCTTGTCACACCTCTGTAGACCTAGGTCTACATGATGCTCTCTGTCTATAGCTCATAAGCATATCTATTACCATTGGTTTACTAGTTCTTTTGATGTGTTGGTGCAGCAGTTCAGTAATTAAACATTCTAATGTTAATTTTGTAAAAGAAACCACAGTTTATTCGGATGCTTGGACTCGTTGATTCGTTCCTACCTTGTCCGAGAGCTTTGGAATATGTATTGACAGATCGCTATCCCTATTTACCAGTACTTAAAGGCTAATCTTCATCTGGATGAGAACGTGCACTCTCAGTGAGACCTCGCCATTGTGGTACTTCAAAGTTCCTTGGTTTCTTTTGTGACCAGTCAGCAAACCCCGTTCTTCAAATAAGAAAACCATGGAAACTTATGAATGGAACTCACCGTATACCCAATAAGCTAGCTAGTTTTGTGTTTCTCTTTTCTAGTTGAATGAAGTAATCCAATACTTCTTGCGCTGGGGTTTTCTTGAAGCAAATTGTCGATGTTCGGATACCTTAGAGATATATAACGGCTAACCGGGTTCCGTAAAATTTAGGTTACCGTTATGTGGCTGAGTAATCTGTGAAGTAACTGTATTCAAAGAAGTAGTGTGGGGAACGTCATATGACAACTATCCCAACGATGATGCCTTTCTCCCATTTGCAACTCGGTTGTAGTCTTGTGCGGTTTAGGTCCCCTGGTGTTCTTTAGCTGAATTTACACGCACTGTCTCTGTTACACTCTACACGTAGACAGTAACTTCTAACGCGGCAAAACTGGCTCGAATAGTCTCAGACGCGTGATCTGGGCAGATAACGCAAACGTAACGGATAATGATAAACCTTTAACAGCTGTGTCTACTTATGATTCAGAGCGAGGGACAGTAATAAAACACAGTTAAATGAAAACCCTGACTGTTCAAAACGACCCCGAATATTCCACATGTACAGGTTAACTATGACTGAACAGATAGAAATTAACGACCAGTTGGATGTCAGGATATTGATTCTATTAAGGTTATATCATAGGAGGGTGTTATTAGCCAGTAGAAAAACGACGCAGCGTTCATTGTTTATATCTGTGGTTTAATGTGTTTGGTCTGTTACAAACAGTTGACCCCAGTGACCTCCACCAAACTGGCGAACAGGTGTTTCGACCTTACTTGGTCTAATCATCACCACGCACACCAGCGGAATCGAACCCGTGACCCGTGACTAAGCGTTACAGTGTAGTCCATACATATTCAGTTTGACGAAAACTACTAGGTGCGGACTGAAAAATTAGTGGAAACCTACTACAGAATGCAACACCCATGCCAAACTGTTCCTGAAGAAAACAACAGTGCGACTTTACAGGTTTTAATCTGTGAATGACTGTATTGCTAATAGATCTTTCTTTATATGTCACACTGACGGAGGTTTTTATGCCTCCTGGTTATCACCCCCACTGATTTACTAAACCTCAAATTCATAATTTTCATTCCTAAACCATTCGTAGTGCTCATTCAGACTAACGTTCTGGAATTAACTCATGGTCTACTGCATTTGGTGTGCTTTCCGATCTTCACTACAAGCCAGACAATTTCCTGTCTAATGGAGTTTGTCCAAGAATTAAGATATGCAATTGTCCCAGTGAGTAGCACTGTCTAAACCGGAGCGCTATTCGCCTGGTATTGAAAGAAGCCAGGTTATGACAGGCAAATTCCTACGGATGATAGCTAACACAGTACAAAATATGTCACAGTATAGAAACTAGTTTAGCAAGGGGTTAAAGTGAAATACTTAAGCTGCTCGTTCGTGGGTTAGGTATATACAGACGACCACACCAACTCTTTGCTCGTTGTGTTGGACTGGATGCTCAGTGCCACATATACACACCACAGTTTGCCACACTTGACCGTGTGGAGTGAACTGAATGAGCCAGTATGTTTGCGACATTTATCGGATAAGCCAGAATTTTGACAGTCTTTGAACCTGTCCGCTGAGCAGTAAGTATCAACCAGTATCAACCCCGTAGGTATAAACAGCTCACCACACACGCGGTCTTCTCGTTCTGTATGACACATTGTGAAAGAACGGGCTGAAAGTTGCTCACAAATGGCTATGGATATTTGAGACAAGAGGGTTGTCAATTACGCTGCTTCCTCAGACCGTTCGTCTAAAGGACGCTGCTTGGCTGCGTCCGGCTGGGTGACCCGTTTAATCGTACCGTTGGTCATATACTCAACGCACAAATACACATCAGGACTACCACATCCACTCATTTGTATCAAGTCTCAGTGTGTATAAGCTATCGCATAGAAAGTCCAAAGAATGGAGCTAACGGCACATACGCTGCTAACCAACTGGCCACGATCTACTGTCTCGCCGAAGCAAGTTCGAAAATCCACTTGCACGAGACAGTAAAACTGAAGGCACCTATGGGTGGTGTACAGCTTGTGGCAATTCATGTTTTCGACCGTTCATCACTAGTCGTATACACTGAGTGTGTTTATGATCACGTTTGTGGCACGGTTCTTAGAATGGATGTTCTAGTTCGAGGGTTGCTGTTTCGTAACTAGCCTTGATTGAGCCTGTCACATCAAATGAAAAGAAAATCATTGGGACGGTTACATATGTGTGAACTTATCACTACCGTAATTCATTACGTCAGGTCTGACCGAGTTCGCCAGTCTACAAGTCATCTGACGTTATTTGGTACACTGACAAATGGCTTTCGAAGTAGAAATAATCATGACTCGTCAGATATTTGTAGATGGGCGTGACCAGTTAATAGCCGTGCTCTGCAAGCCCATAGAAAATAGGACAGAGATTAACGTGACGAACTGTATACACAACTCAAAAAGCGCGAATTGCCGTTATCAGTAATCCAGCAATTCGAGTGTTATCACTGTCATTTTAGAGGAAACCGATCCGAGTTCAGTTCAATAAAAGGGCATGTGGGCGGTGAACTAGCTGTATTACGGTGATGTGGTTTTCGCTTTTCGGGTCCTTTTCGCACGTAGCCAGTGCATTTAATGTCATTTACAATGGCGAATTCAACCCAAAGTCACAACAATTGATGTGACCACTCACACACAAACGGCATCCATACGGCTGGTTGTCACGTAGATAGGGAATTGAACGTACTATGGGGAAGGTCGCTTACTCGATCTGCAACATGTATGTAAGCTCTGTAGTGGAATGTCACTAAATACATTGGCGAGTTTTGTCAGTCTTGTCACTAAGACCCTAGTTATAGCCGTTTATAAACCATTCGTAGTTCAATTAGATATGATTACATTAAGTGTTCACACATGAATTACTTTCAAATAACTGACGGACTGACGACTGTGAGACTTGGTCAAAACATGTTTGTCTGAATAATAGCTTTGACGAGGCAATTTAACTAGGACAACTAAGAAGTGTCAATGAATGAATGAGCAACACAAAGTATTGATTTTGTTTTAAAACTCAAAAACAGTTCGGAGTAGTAGGCGTCTTTGCCGTTGCTAAGTTACTCAACGTACAATCTTGCCGGCCGGGAAGTGGAAAAAGGAGCCAGACTTAAGGAAAGCACTGATGATTGTCACTGTTACATAATAGTCAGTCAGTACACAGATGACCTGAACGGCGTAAGTTAATTGAATACAACACATATTAGGTCACATTTGCGCATACAACTTTCGCTCGGTTCACTTGACTTGGGTACGCTAGATTTCATTTTTCGTCAACTGCAGTGAAGGTTCTTTGAGGAATCACGAACGTGTCTTCGACCTCGTTCAAGGAAAATGTCTATGCCGTTGACAATCGGTATAGTTAAAAGATCCTTATTTTCGGATGGATTACCATACTAGCAATGAAATTCGTTAGATTCAGCTATTGGAATTCTGAGAGTTATTCGACTGCACTTAGTAGAATAAAACGCACGCACATGTCTTGCATTTGTTCAACAAGTTGGGCCATGACAACATGACCCAACTCCAAATTATCATCACGCTGGAATCAGATTACTTACCGATCCACGCTATGATCAGATAAATCAATGAAGTTTTGTGATCGGCACAAAATGGGGCTTCAGTATCCGTACAGATATGATTATACACTCAAGATAAATTGTTATTACATTGAAACCAGCGCATAATTCACCCATCGTTGCTGGCCAAACTCTATATATGAGCGATATTCATGGCATAACAAAACGAACACGTATGATGTGGCATTTCCTAACCAAACGAATGGTATATAATTGATATTTCTGTTACCAAAGTATTACTCAGTGCTTTTCAAACCCAGAGAAGGAGTATTTATTTGCAAGTGTTGTAGGAATAACACACAACAGCAGTCTGTTGTTGTGTTGGACTTGAATATCATGTTGTAGCAATTGGAAACTGAGGGCTTTCACCGGCTGACATCATATATATTTCAAAATGAGCTTGTCTGACTTGTCAGTATGATTCCAACTGACATCCGGTAATAGGTGACTCTGTAGGTTGCATATACTCCAGATGCTGCCAGGCCGTTTGATAACAATCAAAGATTCCATAGTTAAATTCGTGTTACAATATGAAGAGGCTAGTCTCACTAAACTTAAACTTGAAAAACTGCATCTCATTAGGAAGAAACGGCGGTGATTAGCAGGAAACTTCTATGTCATAAAATAAGCTTATGACTATCCCGAATAAATTATAAATTTATGCGGATATCACCAAAATTCAACGGGTAATAAGCTCTAAAAGTACTTTGCACGAAAGCCAGATGGGCGTGAATTGACCGTCCGAAGGACAAACTATTGTCCTTTTTCGCAACCTACAAGGTGTAGGCGCCTTGATGTTGTATGTTTGAATGTAGACGTAGCTCTTTTTTAGTGATTAGGTCCCCTCCCCTCCCTCTTTTTTCTTCTCTCTTCCTAAACAGGGTTTGTTTCTTCTTCTTCATGGTTGTGTGGCAGTTAAGCATCAGTGTGAACCACTGATGTATTGCTGTCTATGATGATGATGATGCAACCTACTATAGAATCCTATTATTGGGTGAATGGCCAGCTAATGGACTTAGTTCAATCCAACGAATACGGATGAATTTGTCCTCGTTTAGTATACATAACCAGATCTGTTTTATACTGTATCATCGATTCTTGAGTCTTCTGAATTAACAGACTTTTCTTGGATAGCTGCAGTGTTGCTGACATATCCGCGCTTCAGGAGCAACAGTCCGCACAGGCAATCCATACATACGGACAGTGATCAACAGAACATACATCCAGAGTTAATTGACGTGGAATAGGCGACACTGATCTTAACTAACATATTACACAACCAACATCCTATATTTCCCAATATTTTATGTACGTGCATTTGGTGTTTGGTATCAACTGTCTAAATGACTTATGTCGAATGCTGTTTGGTGCACAAGCAATTTCCATTCATTCCCGCTCTATCTGTTACTTTCGCACCTGACTGAAAACTGTGTACGGTTGGACATTAAACATGAATCCGTCACGAAGTTAAAGCATCTGTGTTGTTGGCTGTAGTGCTATGAACTTAGCGGACGTATACCTTCGGTTCAATACAAACTACGGTCTGTATTTTAGCACAGTCACTAGTACTGAAGTGTAAGGGCATGTATACCGACTGTGGTGACGTTTGCTCAAGTGCTTATGGGTTTTGTACATTTACTGACAAAATATACAAAGTAACCATTCTGAGTGAGAATCTGCACGACTTTCATCCAAGCTGATTTTGAGGATCCTGGGGTATAGTGTTCACATGAATCCACGTTTGCGCGCAATTGATACAAAACTTTTAGACTGCAATAGCTGACCAATCAACATGTTTTCTTTTTGATGTTTCATTAAGGAGAACAACCATCACGTATTGTAAGCCGTACTTTGAAAATAACAGCGGATTGCCCTCCTGAATCTTAGTAGTAAGCATAATTTTGATGTGTTAGTTGCTGTGATACATCCACATGGACTTAACTGGAATGTTTGTTCTTCGAGTTACAGGTTTAGCATTCACGCATCTGTTGTACTCTCGATAATTATGTTTCACGCATTCTTCTCGAACTAGACCATAAATACAACTTCTAGCACAGATCCGAAGTAACTATGTGTGAATGCTTCATCTATCCGGCGATAGAACTGTCTACTGAATATATAACTGCCCAACGGATAAACATTGTACGTTATTGGTTCACACCGTAAGAAATTCACTCAAACAAAACGATAGTAGGCCGTGTTCAATATGATGCTGTGTAACATAATGTCATTCACTTCAGCCGCCGGTACTTTGGTGAATCTGTAGTGCATATCGAAGAGTAGCAACTTTGCTGATACGTTTGGATAGCGCATGCCTAAAACGTATCCTTCATGGTGTGTATGTGCAAGTTGGCCGGAAAGGAACCGATACCTTCTACTAACCAATTCATACTACTAGGATAAAGTGAGCTCATCATCAAGAAGAGGAATAGCGATACAGTTTCGAATGTATGTGTCTCCTGGAGACGATATACGTACGATGTGTCACTCTTGCTCTGCGACATGTTACCTCTTCCAGTCAGACGAGTCACCAGAATTTAGATGCTACAATCAATTTAAATTACAGTCTTCCGTTTGTGTCCCACACAAAAAGCCAACGATACCTACAGCAAACATCATCTTGGTCAGATAATCTCCTCGGAAGTAAATGATCACTACTGATGGTTTATGGAGGGGATAGAATGATGATATTTGGATAATTCAGTAATTCTTTCGACTCTTTTGTGCGCATTATTGCCAACAAACAACTTTGTCTTTTGGGTTTTCTTGGATAACACTTTTGGTTTAAACCAAATAAAACCTTCGACGGACGTTAGAAGATGGTGAAATGCAACATTCCAGTCGATCAATAGAGCATTATTTTTGTTTTACTAAACGATATGTCTAAAAATTTGACCACAAGATTATCCGTAGTTAAAGCAAATCGTATGATTGTGCTCTCGTTTGAAAGTTTTCATGTTAATCTTGCAGTAGCTCGTTCCATAGTTTCCAAAGTATGTCTGGCCTGAATTTGAAAATCAGGCCGACATATACGACCCAAGCTATTTAATGCAGGTTGTTGCTGTGCGAATATGGCGAGAAGCGTATATAATTCCGATCGCGGTGTTCGCAAATGAGATTCAATAAAACGTATCAAATTGGTAGATAGCGGTTCAACTCTGCTTCCATATGGAGCTTTGAAGCAATTCCGGCAGAAACGACCACTTGATTAACATCCTATAATCAGAATACCGGAGACAGATTTACGTGCTATTTCGAACATCCTATTAGCCATTTTGGGAAAGCGAGCACGTGTAAATCTTGGGGCAACATTCCCACTGTATGAAGCTGATTAATGACGAAATCGTACAATGCCTGCAAGTTATAGACTCCGTGTAACTCACCGTAACCTGACAGATAATTCGATATACTTGGAATATTGGCCTGTTTAATGGATCATCGCATCGAGTCACCGCAAGTGAGCAAGGAAAACTTCATTCAGTTTTATCACAAGTGCCAACTTCTCATTATTAACAGTGGTTACTTAACGCTTGAATATTTGATGGGAGTGCACACCGGAGAAACTGGTTGAACTAAGAACAATCGACTCGACGTGCGGACTGAGCAGTCACCCCATAGCCAAATCTATAGACGGCATACTGAACCGTCTCTCTGGCGCCGTCACATTTAGTCTGTTTGGGGTATGCTACTGCAAGCTTGTGGACTAACATTCTCTGGTCATACAATTAAGGAACCAGTATAAAAATCCCTATTTTATTTCAAAAACATCTTTCTGAGGTTAGACTTCCATTCTTTTGGGGGTTCCTGAATATTTTCTGATACAGTCGATTGCTTTATGATAGGCAGTTCCAGCCGATTAAGTGCTGTCGGATAAAATTTGGGGTGATCCATTTATATTACATCGTAGTCCACATGACACACCGTGTGACGTTTTATTTGACTCAAGGTCTACTGATTCTAGATCTGTATGGATATTTTGGAAACACTAAAGCATATTAGCGCCATCTGTTTTGACGTTTTGTTCTAACCGTTCATGAAGGAGGCTCGTTATGAACAACTCGGTGGGGAAACTCATTAGTTAATTTGCATGACGGCTCTCAAAGGAGTATCTTCTGTGACATTAATGTGGAAACTCCTTTTAATGGTAACGTTGATGATAAGTTTAGAGTACGCTACTTACTAGGTACTCTTGATCATGCCATCCACAATCTAGTAATCAACCGTCGATGTGAAATTTTCGCAAAGGTCTTTCAAAGTTTGCACTCACACAATCAAGCGATTTCTCGATCTATCAGATTTACGGCTTGAGTACGGTTAAGTTTCAAAAAGGGTATGCGAATTTTGGAAAAAAATGAGGATAAATGTTTTTAACACACAATAGGTTTCGGTACTTTCTGGAATCCAATATTGAAGTTAAAAATTAATCATCCAGGTATTTCATCAATATTTGTCTTACAATAATAGTAGTTCCAACTTTATTTTGCATAACTATTGCAAAAATATGTATACGCCCACAAGATAGTTACCGCCCATATTTCTACTAGGCATATCGTCAGCTTGCCTTGAGTATTTTCCTCCCGCATAATGATGTGTCACATCCCCGATTATTCCTCAAAGATTACTTCAAGCCGAAACAGTTTTGTTAGCATTAAAGACCTTGCCACTGTCATATTTGGTGGCAGGATTGACAATTCGAACAAAAAACATATCATCATGAGTGGCGCATTTTCCTTACTCGAACATTCACGAAAAATATGAAAATCACAGTAATTGCACCTATTTTGTACAAATTCAGTTGATGTTTAAGGCAGTGGAACCAGCTTTTGGATGTTTTACACGCAAGAACCACAAAAATGATTCCGAAATGAATGGTCTTATTGCAGGTCACATTTCCAATGACTGGGTAGTTAACCATGCTTTATCCGCATTTTCCAGAACTTCTTCACTATAGCTTCATTAATAACTTAAAATTCTTGACTTGTTTTAAGCTAGCATCTGTTTTGTGATTTATCCGCTCTAGCATAACAATGGAGTATGGAACGATTTTTAGGATGGCACTAAATGACCCCTCCATTGGCCTTGTAAGCAGTGTGCAGTTCTAACAGCTTTTCCAAAAATTTCATTTTTTTTCAAACCGACTGACACTTGCACAATATTGAACGATCACCCGTTATGTTCGCATTAATTGTAAAACCATTATTTAGAACTAATCTGTCGCAGTGAGAAGAATGCTATTTAAATGAGTAGAAAGAAAGTGACCTGTTCAATAACTTTGTCACCAATTGCGCGAATATACGGAGTGCAATCACTTCCATTTTTCGGATTAGACACAAAAGCCACGTCATGATCTGCTCATTTTATTCCGAAGTAGCAACGACGTTGTTACTGGAACTTTCGCCAATGCAAAACTTATTAACCACTTCATGTCTTTTGTACCCTGTTGTCGTCCTGACAATATAGACAGGTGCAACTGTGTTGTAACAGGCTACTAGCATTTCTCGCAGTCCGTGTGTGTGCTAGCGCGGTCGGTTTAAAGTTTTCATGTTGGTTGACAGGCATTTGGTGTAAATATTCATCGCCATGTAAAGCTGTCTAGCTGAATTTCATAATCACGTATCCTCTCCAGACCATACGTGAGCACCACCCACATGTTTGAATGTCTTTTTGAATGCTGGACTTCTCTAGCCGAATGCACGGCGTTATCATGCTACAAGATATAACAGTTGAAGCTATTCCTTCGGATGGACAGCATACGGGCATGCTATCCAAATTTACAGACGTCTGCTGCGTTTTGAAGGCATTGTAATTAAAGGCCAACAATGCATTACCAGTAAACACTATGAATCTAGGACAAGCGAATGGCTAATATATGTCAAAAGCTGCGAAAATGAATATGTGACACACACACACATCCTGGCAGCAGTGATACTGTAATACAGTCATTTAGGAATGGCGTAAACCTGCTTTCGCTCTGCGTTCTACAATAATAGATCCACGGTAGCGTGATATTCATTTATATGACGTTGCTCCTAAACACATAAAAGCCTCAATAATTAAGCATCCTTATCTTACTGTTTAGTGCATAACGGCGGCTGGTGACTTCGTTTTTCGATTTGACGTGACTATGAGTACCGGTGGACGTTAGATTTGTCTAACATGTTGTTCAGCTTCTCCCTGAACTATCATGGGGAAGCTTCCATGGGCCCGATACAGTATTACGTGATGCATCTGCTCACAACAAAATCACTTCTGGTGACTATGCTCAGCTAGACTTTTCTGTCTATGGTCTCAAATGCTATAGAATAAAATGAGAAATGACACAATTTGTTGCAATTATAGGAAGGTTGGCAGATGATTTGTATATATTGTAGAATCGATAATTTGGTCGAAGGGGTTTCGCTCCCTCGACTACTTCCAAATGCTAAGTAGCGTTCTCGTGACCAAGTGCAAATTACAAACGAAACTGAAATTTTACATTGTTAAGCAGTTTGTAAATTGTCCATTGCGTTTAAGCACGTGTTACTGTCATGGTTACCAAATGACCTAGAACAAAAAAGTAACTTCGTTATACTTAGTCCTTAGTTAAACATTCAATACAGGTAAGTTATTTTGATGAATCTACTTATGATAACATGTGTGGAGATGGTAAAATTCTAAACTGGTTACAGAAAAGAGAAATCCTTTTCCCTTTTTTGTATTAGCAAACTATACAGTTTCTCCCTATACGTAAAGTGCTATGCAACGCCCGAAACCGAGGTGTTGAATAGAATAACTTCGGATCGTGGTTCTCGATTCCTTACACCCTTCTCACATTTTACTTTAGCCTCTGGAACAACTGGGGCTATTTTCCAACTGGTGTTTGCTTGATTCAAGCGTTTATCTACTACTAGCAAGTAAGAAGGGAAATTTTAAGCCAATATTAGCTAGACGTTATTCATAAATTATCCCATCTGTCGCAATCTCATGGATCGTCCAAGTCAAGTGGATTAATTTAAGAAGGCCAGTAGTGCGATTGTCAACTTGGTTGCCTCAAAAAAGCAAGGTCGTGAAAGGGGATGCATTACTGATGAGTTCTAGCAAGAACGGAAATCAAGAATAGGACACTTGTCCAGGAAGAGCTGGCAGGAAAATCTATGGGAATGAGCTACGATCAATTTATGTTCACTTACTCGTAACAGATATGGGCTCAAAAAAATGGGTAAGTAGACCCAAACAGTAGGTACTTCCCGTAATGGCAAAGAATGCCCCAGAAAAGAAAAGCATCATTTGAACCAGATGGGCCGGAAACAATTTTAAAAATGACGTCTCTCGAGCGTAATTCAGTTCACAGCATACGACCAATTCAATACATACACGCATAGTAGTAACCAGCGCAATCTGGTACTGATGAACAAGCCTTTCGATACGCGGAGGAGAAGGTGAATCCCACTTGTCAACGACTACTGCTCCGCCCAAGAAAAACAACATGCAAAAGATGTTTCTGACCCCTGTGATTATAGTTGTTACGATAAAAAGTTGCTCTGACACATTTATGGGCTATGATTAACTCATGTTGTCCACCGCCATTGATAAACATTATTTTCCACACTGATTACTATAGTTGTTATTAGTTTTGGTTGAGTGTGTATGTGATTGCAAAGACTGAGGGGTCGCCAGGTGCCTCATTGATACTAAGGTGTCAAACCTTTCTGACCTAGACAGAACTAGTATAATAATCGTGCACTAACGTATAGTAAAGAAATGCTTTTTCTGAGAATCGGTTATGTTAGGCTCATAAAACACGCGTTTCAGATAACCAAGGTAGTGGTTCAGTGATCCGTTAATTTTGTATACTTTTTCCGAGTCTTATTCTGCTA
>JTDE01020900.1:6648-35036 GCA_014338405.1 Paragonimus skrjabini miyazakii | reverse complement strand
AATATCGTACGTATGAACGCCAATTCTTCAGTAATTGTGTCGTCTGTGCAAATTCTTAAGGCTCTGCCCTTCAAACAGTTAATTAGGTTCCTTTTTAAGGCGAGCGGTACGAAACTACTGAAGTGAATATACTGACCATTCCAAGTATCCTTTCTGTGTATCGCGCGCTGAATTGAGCCATCATTGCTGCGACACAAACGCACATCCAAAAAGCCCAATTGGTTATTCATTTCTGTCTCCAACGTAAATGTCAAATTTCGGTGTGCGGAATTAAATGTGGCTACGATGTCAGTAGGATTTACACTATTATCGAGGACACAAAAGATGTCGTCAACATACCTCCTATAAAAATGGCACTGTCTTACTGCTAAACTCAGTTGTTCGTTTTCCAATTTCGCCATGAAAATATCGGCAAACAGTGGTCCCAACGGTGATCCCATGGCGACATTATATAAATGTGATGTATTTAGCCTGACGATGAATCACTGAAAACGAGCTTGTTCGCTACACAGTATTTTTGATGACTACGCTGGGGATTTTTACGCGATACACAGGTCTATTGACTTGGCACCAGAACCCCTTTAAAATAACAGTATCACTGGAATAATAACCACATTCAGTACTGTCCAACTGATCGCACTTGAGAGCAATTCTCACTGTATATATCTATGATTTGACGTACTATCCGTCAAACACGGTCAAAGTGAATGGGTTCTTAAGAACATTTATGAGGTAACGACTAGAGTGTTGCAGGCAACAATTTCAAAAGTGGTGAAGTCATTAAGTAGGACTGCTGAAGCTTACATTAGGTAGGTTAAAACACAAAAACTGAACGTGAACGTTAAAAGATGATTGCCTTAAATACACGATTATTGGTGAGGTCAGACTGCTTCTAGAATTTGCGATAGAGAATTCACTTGCCACCAAACGGGTGACGCAGAAGCTACGGTAGTTCTATTTTTCTGTGATTCGCGACAACAGGGTTTTGAGATCTATGATATTGTCCTCTACACTGTTTTAGTCTACAGTAATGACCGCTGACTCAACTTACTCACGGCCGATGATCATTTGGTGAATCAAAGATAGTAACAAACGAGTTGCTGGATTTTGAAACTCATCCTCGATTGATTGAGTGACACAGTCAGTAATTAACTCTCACCGATAAGGCAACTATGACTATCTACTGAAGTCACCGCTGCAGTTGCACTGCACAGTGAACCAATTCAAAGTAGGCTTACAGGCAAAGCATTTGCAATTGTGTGGCCATGTATATATATATATATATATATATATATATATATTCTGGGTTGTTTTTACAGCAGACATTCCTCGTTCTTGGCATGTCATACTGATTTTCACGAAGCCATGTGTAATTGGCGCATAATATATTTGGACAGAAATAATGCCAGTCCGAATAAGTCAAGTTTTTGCTCCATTACGTTCCATTATAATTTTGCATCAAAGGTCTATTTTATTCTCAGATCTGGATAATGTCGTAGGATGCATGTAGTTCGGGCATACGAAATTTCCGTTCCGTTCTATCAGTAAATTGAGTATTGCCAGAACTCGATTGGGGGTGTCATTGTGAGTGTTTGTCGTCATATAATATTATATATTATCATCTGTCCCAATACAGTTGTAAAAGACAAAAAATTAACATGTATAAAGTCACATGACGATGCTTTCATTTGATATGTGGCCAGCATTACAGACAATAAACATCACGGTTGAGAAAAGTAAAGGCGCGGGGACAGTAGGTCATAGCATAATAGAGACAGACAGTCTGTAACACGGAACCCAAATACCCACTTGAGAGAATTGAACAATTAAACGAGCGAACGTAACAAGAAGAAAAACATGAACTGAACTAGTGGACGTGACTCAACACAAAGTTGAAATGGAAAACTGTGTAGCCTTTGAAAGCAACGTCCAAATGGGAACGCAACCGGCAGGTGGACAATGTAGAAAAACTATGAATCGTGCACTTACTAATGCAACTCAATGCTGAATTTGACTGTTGCATGTTCACAGTCTCTACCATACAGGGAGTGAGATACAGTTCTTGTTTTAAAGGCATCCTTGAGCAGGCGGCTAGGTCCACCGTACATCCAATGTGTTAGGGATGCCCAATGAATGTACAAATGAACAACTGGCCTCAGACTGTTTGCGACAATTAGGTTAGTGTTTTGAAGGCATGTAGCCTAAGGTCTCAGGGCTTTCTGAGGGCTTTCAACCATACGGGCAGTCGGAAATGGTACTCAATCCTTTTGGCACATTGATGGATTACGCTTAGTTTCTCTCCAGAAGAACAATTTGACCCAGTTTTACGTACACTCGCTGATGGCCGCTAAAAGAAACATATCTGCTTATCCAATAGACAACTCCAAAGATAATCGTGAAATCGTCGTAACGTCGAGTATTTCCACTGTTCAACACCCATCAGTAAAGTCAACCTGTCTTCGTAACGCTTACGTGTTAGAGTCAAATCCTAGCAGTTATGTCTAAAACGAAGTTATTAGACACGCAGTCCAAACTAGGTGAAATATTCGTTTGGATGCACATTTACCATTCATTTTCGCTGCCACTCTACTTGGTGTACCACATGATTCATTGATGAATTCTTTTATTAAAGGTTTCAGCAACCAGTCACGTGACTTAGTTTTGACATTGAGTTTCGTTTGCTGGCCCAAAACTTGAAAAATTGGAACGAGACTTTCGGCTATATCCCAAAAAAACCCTATATTGGCAGATGTTTTTCAGGTATGCGTATCCATTAAAGGTCCCTCTGGTTTTGCAATCACTCTCTAAATTCTTGTTTCCGAGTTGGTTAACTTGTAAAATCCGTTGATCAGACAATCGTGAAAGTCGCTTTACAGCAGCGGAAGAACTCTGGAGTAGACGCTGGTTATTGCACAAAAGCACGTTCCACAACAATAAAACTGTACTGTCTGCTTCCATACACTGTAGAGAAGACTAGTGCTAGTTTTTTTCAGTTCATATCCAGCGGTCAGCTCTTCATCCGTTGAACCACATTTGAGCGTAAGTCCCTTGAAGCTTGGAAGCACACATGACTCATAAAGGCCTTTTAAGTTACAGCACTTCCATCATTTGCATTCGTTCAGGTGTAGTAGACTACAGTCTATCCTGTCGCTTAACAAGCTTGCTGCTACGTGTGATTACTCTTTGTTCTTCCTAAGCTCGACTGTATAGTTATCAAAATTCGAAAGGTTATTTTTTCTCGCCGCTTTATTCCCGGAATATTGCATTTGCTTCCTTCCACTTGGGGTTTGTGTACATTCGGCCGTGTAAGCTGCGCAAAAGAGGTGTGGTATTGTTTCGGTTAGACAGTCAACACTAGCATCCGCAGACTAACTGCCATTTGTGTCGAAACATTTTTGTTCCATCGTAAAGCTGGGAAACCTTCAAGTAGTTGTCTCGTTGTTCGCTACCAGACACTTGATCACGCTGTTTCGTCGTGCCAGTAAGTATCTGCTCTCATCAGCTCAACCGGATTGTTCATCTGCCTTAAAAATTCGCATACCGCACACGCTGGTCACAAGCATTTGTGCCGCTTGCGGCAGTCTTGATTGCGTCTCAACAGTCCGTCACGTGACTGTCACCTTGTGGTATATGTGTTGCTTGCTATTCGCTGTGACACAATATGCAATATTCTAAATTCCCGGTTTGTTGCTTCTATGAGTTAGGTAAATCTTTTGACTTATCGGATGCGCTATGTGAAGCGACTGCCATTTCGATGTGAGGCTCACAAGTGCTTGTGTGAATTTCTTGGACCTCATTTCAGACCTTGGACTTGATAGATGACTGTATTCCTTTAATGACTGCCCGGTTTAAATAAGTTACAACAAGGTTCTGTCAGTCTAAGCTTGAGTTGTGTCCTGATGTTTCTTCTCACATAAAAATTACCAATCCCTCAATCATCACCTCTTTAGAGTAGCTATTACCTGCGTTCCTTCATATTTACATACTGGTCATGAACCTCACAGGTTTCCATTTTTGTCAGTCTGATTGTACGCTGTTCACAGGATTACTAATACTGAGTTCATACTCCGTTGTATTTAGAATCAAAACCCAAACTACATTTTTTACTCAATATTTGCCGGTACAACGACATCTCTCTATACCGAAGTTGTTCTCGAAACCAAACTAAGAGCAAGGGATAGACTGTATCTATCTGTTTAAAAATGGTACAGATGACATTCGGAAAGCATGCATTATATGATTACAAATGGTAACTCTTTCACAAAGTTGGTAGCGTACGTTATTTATAATAGCAATTTAGTGTGTGGTTTCCATGCACGATAGGAAGTGGGAAATGGTTTCCGACTGTGTGAAAGTGAAATTATTAGCTGAACTGAGGACACATTTCTGAGTTTGTGGACCGGTCGGTTATTTTTATACTTAACTCAACAAGATCGTTATGAAACTGCGATTCCCGGAATAAATTTAGAGTAATAAAGTAATAGAACTTAAGGTATTCTGTACATGGATAATTCGCCTGCATTTGATCAATTACTGCAATAAAACTGATACCAGCAACTGACTGATTTAGCAAACAGTGCTGTGTACAGTGTCATTATTGGACGTCTGGAAGAAAATCGACACAAGTCAGGTTTTCAGTTAATGTAACATTCGAAATCACAACGTATTTTTAAACTTGCGGAGACTGAGATATTCAGCTGGACGATTCTTGCATTTTTGTCCACGGAATCAAATCATCACTACTTTCATTCCACTTTGGCATCTCTATTTAGTTGGTTTGTAATTCTCATTCAAACTTTCGCAGTCTCTGTTAATCTGACCGCCAGCTTCCACCAGATAACCTTTGACCACAAACCGTTAAATTCTCATGTCGAAACCAATACAGCTAGCAACCTGATATCATCATGTTACTGTGTCCAAAACCTCATTAAGTTATCAGCATCAAACACGCTATCTTCGATTAGTCCACTCATTAGAGTTAAATTGTATCATTATTGGCAAATTAACTAATGGTGAACGAATAACTTGTCGTTACAACGGACTTCTTCCGCTGTTTTAGTTGGATTTTTTTTCCAGAAAAAGATTCATTTTCCAAATAACTTCTAGACAGTGCAACATGGGTTGGGATACCAACTTACGAGATATCCATTCTTTTGCAATATTTACTCGTTTTTCAGCCTAGGAATCTCATATATTACACAAACATATGAGAAACAGAACAGTAGGTTATGTGTAATAGATTCGATGCAATGTTCACCAAAGGACTATCATAAACGAGGCTAGAATATAGTGCTTCTGTTTGCAAACTCCAAGAAACTGTGGAGGTTGCAACCAGTTGTAAGTTGTGTTCAATTTATATCAATGAAACACCAGTGAAACAAAAAAGTGTTGAATGATCTGGAGATTAACTACTCGTTCAGTATGAACAAATACATTGAGCTTTCCATCTTTTCTCGGAAATGAAATACATCTTGCATGCCTTTAATTTGCAATTTCAGAATTCCACTTTCAACTGCCATTTTCCAAACTCAACGTTGTTGGTCCATCCTTCTTTGAGAAAACTGTCCGTTTGTGTTTGGCGATTAACCTTCGTTCTAGTAAACACTACATTGAGCTTTACAAAATTGGAACAAAATTCGTTTTTAGATTCGAACAAGATTTTTCAAAAATATCCATCTTGAAAGCGTTAACAGTCAGATCTCGTAAACCTCCACAAACAGTCACGGAAGTTGTCAAACATTTTAACCTGAACACCGCTTGCAGTTATTTGTAAATCATTACAAACAAATATCAGCCTCAACAAGGTTGACCTAATTGGATCTCTTCTTTCGTATAGTTTTCGGAAAATGTCTGATCTTACCACTGCTCGACTGACGCGATGAAATCGTCACGTCCGAACTTTTGACTATTGTCGCAAACGACCTGTAATTATAGTACAAGATCTTTCCAAGATGAGATACAGTTCAACCCAATCAGGGCACCCGTTCAGAGTGAATGTGGTTCATTTCAGGTACCAATCCCCAGGCTACATCTTCCGTCGAAAGCACTGCTGGTTCAAAAAGTATTGGAGCGTTACCTGATACTTGTTTACACTGAGGGTTAATATCACTGTCTATAGCCAGTTTAATCGACCAGGCATTTTTCCGATAATGATGGTTTACTTGTGAACATTAAAGAGCGCTCAACTGTTGTGAAAGTCAGCTGAACTTGTGAGTAAATGAACCATGTTCATGTAATACCATAATTGGAGAGTATGCTTGTATTTATCATACAAATCAATATCTAACGTGGTTTCTGGTTTGTCCCGTATAATTTTTGCTCCATTTTTCTTTATGTTTCAACTCATACAATACTAATCTAATTTACGGTCTATGCCAAATCCATGTCCATCATACAGGGTAACTACCAGTCGTGTGAATCATTTTTCATGAGTTGGTTAGCGGTTCACTGAGTAATCGAATTCAGTGTCTTTAATCCATTTGATTAATTCGTAGAAGGCGGGAGATCCTTCAATTGTGATAATAACTTACTACTCCATACTGTCTCATTTATGATGGATTGCAATAATTGAGGGTGTATATCAATTGAAAGCAAAAAACAAATCACTTTTTACCGTGTATATTAACTCCAAAAATGGTTGACAAATCTTCTCAGAACTCAGTATTCAAAAAACCTTGAAATGAACACACTGGCTAATCGTCTTCATGGTCATTGCAATTATCACTGTTGCTACCACCAAAGACAAAAATACAACAACCATTCACCCTGTTACTCAACTGCCTATGAAGAAAAAATTGAGCCCTGGATTAGAAGAAAAGAGATGTGGCTCCACATTTCAAAAAAACGACCGAAGTGCAAATGAAACTAATTCAGCTTCCTTACAATTGTCAATGCCCCGCGTTAATAAGTGCACTTACTGCAAAGATAACTCGATCAAACAGCTACGCTGTTCACACCACTGAAACCAACTAAATACCACTTCACTTAATCTCCAACCATCGACTCTGTGAGTCACGAAGGCCTTAGCTCATAAGAGCAATCCGAACCACTTTGTCCAACCCCTTGGTGAACGCCTCAAGTTTTCTGTGGTAAGTCATTATCCGCCTACTCCATGTCTTATGCCAATTGGCCGCAGCGGTGACAAACGTGCTAAGTGTGACATACGACTAGCTGGCATCTTTACTACACGGTCTGACCACCTAACCATGTGCAGACTTAAGGATTGGGCAAAAAAACACGCTGGATATCCAACACGAAATATTCGTGTGAATCTACGGGTTGAGTAAAAGTGTTCGCTTGACAGTCGGTATCATTTACCGCTTGTTAGTCTCCTCGTTGCTTACACGATGGGGTCATCTGATGCAAACAGCCAAACCTAGATGTCGATACTCAAATAACTGACGACGTTTCATGTTTTCTACCCTGAGAGGCCAAGTTTAGCAACCGTAAAGTAATACAGCTCTCACAGCCGCTTTATGTACGCAACCACTAGGCATTGGAGGGATTCCGCTCTGTCGCCAGGTTGACGCCTAGATTAGCCAGTGCCTCCCTAGTCTTAGAGGTGCGAGATTCTATCCAGTTCCTAACACTTACGCCGCTGCTGATGCAATTTCCTAACTACGCAAACCGATCGGCGACGTACAGCATTTCATTATCTGACACTACCCGTATGTATACAAAACGGTCCATAACGAAACTGAACAAGGAGGGGGAGATCGGACACCCCTAATGAACACCACTAGGAATGACGAACGCTCGAGACAGACGACTGTGAACCATCGTCCTACTTTCTGAATAGGCATAAAGTGACCTTAACAGATTTGCATATTTTGTTGGAACATTTTGTGGAGAAGACAGCTGCAGAGGACGCTACAAGCTGTGTTTGACCGTCGTTGTCTCCGCCAGTTAGCCCACACTAAATGCAATGGTCACGTAAGCAATACGGCCGTTCACCGGTGCGTATTCAGAGACGCTGAGGATGCGCGAACAATTGGTCAGCAAGTCACGTCGCATATCTTACAATGGTTGGCTCATGTACCTCACATGCCAGTTGACCGTTAATCCTACCGGACACCATATAGTAGACCCACTAACGTTTGGGTGGAACCGCGTGGTGGTCAAGCAGCTACCTGGTCACGTAGTATGAAGACCTTGAGTGTTTTATTGAGTAAAGTGAGTAAATGTCGCTTGCATGGTTGAAGTCCTCATAGTCACTCGAATCGCTGACTGGAAACGTTATTCGGGATAGCACTGTATCACAATGTGTACCGCAAACCATTCAGCGTTACATCCTGAATAGGAAAATTGAACAAAAATTGTGGAACGGTTAACATCCAAGTACGCCACTCCTGGTGTTGATAATGTCATACAGTTTACTGTAAATCGCAAGCGTTTAAGCTTGAAACCAAGCGAATTTCTTATACTGTTCGTTCCTCAATTAACATAGGGGTTATATGTACTGGGGATTACTCAGTTTGTCAAGTTACTTCTTTGTTCTCTGTGGTTGACACTGTTTCAAGGAATCCGTGCAATAATACATCGCATCTGTAATAGTCCTGATGACTGGTTTGGGAGTTCACTGGCTGCAAACTGAACACTTCCCATGCTGAGTGGCAATGTATGACCTCTTCATTGTTCCAGTCCGAACTGGTATGTTGAGCCGATACCTCACTCCAATTAAGGCTTGCAAGTAGGCACATCCTTCCCCAGATCAGGATTTGAATTATGTCTGGTGAGTGGCATTTGTCGAAGTTGCCGTAGCACAGTCACAATCCAGAGGAATTTTGTGCTGTCGCCTACTAATTTAAAGCTTTGTAAACGAGATAAACTCAGGTGTTTATATAGCAGAGCGTGACCTACGGTATGCAAACGAAACTTTCTCTTTAGATGTTGTGTTTAAGGCTGTGAAACCCAATCTTCCATTGATACATACATGACGACTTTGCACACGATTGTGGAGAAGGTTGAAGTACCTTTTGTAGATATTGATTGCAATAATGTTTGCTCTGCCCTGGCAATCAGGATGATTATCGATTTCATAACAGTCAGTGCGTTAAACTGTGTTGAGTTAGGCATATCCTTTGAGAAAATTAGTATGCCTGTCTTGTTCTGCATCGCTTGCTTTAGGTGCCAGTACACTACTTAGCGTTCAACTGGGAGACGTAATTCAGTGTTATCCGGACAGAAAAACCGGGAAAATTTTTAGTTGTTTGAGTTAATAAAGCTTAAAACTAAATTACAGCCGCGCATTGCGTCGCTGTCAACGGCAAATTCATCATACATTGGACTGCATGTATTCTGTCTTATGTACGTGCTGACAGGAAAGGTTTTGGATAGATTAATGAACTAGGGACACACTGTCGTTTTACACTGTTCACAGTGCCTCACTTGTCACAAAATGGAATGTCTTGATGAGGTCCTTGTTGCAAAGGTATGGCGAATCCTAACGTTCACGGCATTTCTTGGATCAAACGTAGGCCGCCTGATTTAAAAGCCACATCTTATTTTAGGTACACTAAACAAAACACCTCTGCATCACGCTAGCCTAATACACTCTTGGTCAGTGTAACCGAGCCGTATGATTCTGTGATGAGTGGCTGGATCCACCGTTCATTGTAGCAACGACGATTATTGTTGCAATAGCAGAACAAAATGAACGAAACAAAGCGGATACAAACCTGAACAAAGTAAACTAAATGTAATCAATACGCACCTTAATATTTTCATCTGTTATTTCATCGTGAGACTCATAAAACTGCAAAGGATGTTAAATAACTCAAATACCTAACTAGTCAAATGTAAAGTCACAGTACCCGTTACTCATTGTTTTCGTTACACACTAAGGCTACTTCACTTAACGCCAGTCAACCATCTATGTTTGTTCACGAAAACAATGTGCTGTGAAATGATTATTTTCATGGTCTTCAGAAGTCCACACACTTCACGTATTCATACTTACACAGGTGACTGATGTCGGCCAAATGATAAACGACTTGTCCCGTGGCTAAAACTGTATGCTTGTCATGTTTTGTTTTTCGAAAAGTTATCAACTTGAAAAAACAATAACTTTGTGAGTGCAAGAATAGCGATGATCGCTGTTCCACAAAGAGACCTGCGTTATCACTGAGTCTCATTTCGGTAGTTGACACCCAGTAATCAATCTCGGTGAGTATCTCCGGGTTCTAGTTATCAATGGTCGTGCTCTTGCATAGTTAGTTTTCGGTTGTGTACAAATGAGCTAACATAATCATTCTTTTTAGGAAGTTTAAAATCCCTCAATGATCATAGAACAATCGCTGTGATTAATCTGTAACGTTTGAACCAGTTGTCATTCTTCAAACGACCGTGGTATTTGCATAGACTGTATGTTTTTCCCCTAAGTAATAACAGGTCTCTTTATTAAATGTACACAGCTAAACATTTTTGTTAGCCCAGTCCACGATTTTATAGATTTCTCATGTTCAATTTCGCAGTTTAATACACACTTACATTCATTCCTTGATTTGGACCGTAAACGCAGGTATCCTAATCCAATTTATTGTTAACGCTGAAAGTAGCAACCAACTAAATAATGAAATCAAAGAAAATAAAGACACTAAGAACTAACCAGAAATCCTTTGAGTGGAGACAATGCGTTTTCAGACATGTTTGGTCACATATACCAAACTTAATTGAAAGGATAGCCATCATATTTTTAAACTCGGTTGACTTGCGATTTTCCGAAACAGCGCTCAGCTGTGCATGGTTTACAGTAAGGTGCAACGTAAGACGAGTCATACTGACCAATCCAAATAGTAAGCTGTGTGTTTTTCCTAAGTTGCAATCAAGGACGATGGTGAGAAGTTGTCAACTGCATGCTAATAGACGCTAATATTTCTAATACAAGTAGCAATATGATTAGAGGAAAGAGTAGTGACAGGAGGAGAAGCTTTTTTAAACGTCTATCAGTCAAGTGGGTCAAGTGTGAAGCCGCAGTTTGAACAAAACAGTTTGATGAATTCAGCGATTTCCAACTGACCGAGAGGTCCTAATTACGAGGTAATCCTTTGGCTTCCACAAGATGATAGGGTAATCTGATCACTCATAAGAGGGTTTTCTGTTCGAAAGTTTCAGTATGTTTATATCGTGCTAGTGTGAAGTCAATAATGGGTTGAGCAGCAAAGCTGGACTTTCGAAAACAGTATATACTACCCTATAAGTTTAACTTGAGTAAAACTCGAATCTAGGGCTTCTACGTTATGTGACTGGTTGTATTAGTTGTTTGAGACTTGACTGAGATCGCATATTGGTTATGGTCGAACTACAAGTGCCAGGCCTGTCATTGCCCTTCCCTTTCGTTCTACAGATTGCCAAAAGAAGCCAAACACTCATTATAGATCTTTTAACATAACAACTTCTATGAGGATTTTCTACGATCAGGTCGACTGAATGTTTCGGGACAAGGAGTCGTTTTAACACGATCGATTTTAGCTTGTGGGAGCAATTTATTTACAAGAAACCTTTCGTCAAAAAACACTGACAAGAGTGACACCAAGTGAAATGAGTTAAGTTGGTTCCATGTCAAAATAACCATTTCGATACATTAGTGGTTAAAACTTTCATCGAAACAGTAGTTCAAGGTCATTATTTTACCAAATTAACCTACACAGTAGGCTTTACCGACTGCACGTTGTCTTATGCGATAACTGATGTTTGACACAAAACTTGGATGATCTTTTCCTTTCGAAAAAGTTCACGATGTGTTTCACATCATAAATGCGGTCTGGTTAAGATTCCTCCGCTATTTCGCATTCGTCTTTCCGTCTAATGCTGTCACACTGACTAAGCCGTAAGTATCCTCCAACAAGACACAGTAACTATGGAAAGAAACTTTCGTGGACTGCTATCGGGTCACATATGACTAATGTGAGTAACCAGGCCGCAGTTACTAGCGTTTTAAATTCAACATTTAAACTGTTGAGCACTCTCCCGCAACTCCTTGGGATGCAACCTCTATGGTCAATGCAAGCGAATGAAAACAACCTTTAAAGACCTGCAGTGCACGACCAAAAATAACTCCTATAAGCCCTGACCATCTTATGGACAACCAACTATAATAGGCATTAGTTGTGTCTGAGTGGATTCTGTTAGGCCTGCGTTACCTTTCTTTTGTCACTAGGGTCTGGAAACCATCACAGTTTATTATTATGAATGAATCTGATTGCATAAAACAAGTACATGCGGAGAAATGCAGAACATATTCTCGCTATAAGACGGGAATATTATTCTACTCACCCGATTTTATTAGTCAGTATAAATTGTTTACAATCCGAATACGAGAATGACTGTGAGCTTCAGTAGATCGGTTTTCTGACATAGCTCAAAAACACCTGAAAATGATGAAAGACAAATCGTCATAGACAGGAATACTTTTCATATTATACCTTGTTAATCAGACATTTAAAAGATCTGATTAAACTGATTTCCTAGGTCCTAAACCAAAATGATTTTGTTGTCATATGATATGTAAGGTTAAACATGGGCGGGTTAATTTTTGATTGTCACAACCGGAAATCTTATCTCTAGTCACTGGGTAAGTGGTCGATACAGTTACTAGCAAGTCATCACAAAATCTCGGCATAAAGACCAATGTGATAGTCTACACCAACTGAGTAAGTCGTATAACCGTGAGTTAATCCAGGAGCGTAACGAATGGATTCTGACCAAATGATCACGTTCATTGTTCATGCGTTTACCTTGTTTTTTCTGCTTTGTTTCATAGACTACTGGAATACATTCAATAACGGGACTGTGGAGCATCTTGAAAGCTTAAAAATTACAGGTTAGTTGTCGTATCAGTTGGTAACAATTGATAGCTTAATAACGAACATTCGCCGTTACTACCTATGTGCCATGATTGCAGATATATAGTCCTGTTACGATTTCTGAAAGCAGTCCGAACCTGATTCCGGACCAGTGATTCAGACTAATCTTGCCTGTTGAACAACAAAACCCGAATACTCACAGGTCTAATATTTATATATATATGCACCTAATTGCATAGTTATATGATTTTTTGTCGAAAAGCGTAATCGCAATAATACTTAACGGGAAAAAAGATTCCTTAAAATTAATGATGAATGACTAGCAAATAGACCTCTTCCCATCCGCGTCACTTGTGGCTTAATAGATAATTACAGATTTGTCTTACGCAAGCATAATCATAAGTGTATACAAGTGAAAACGTTAACGTATTCATATACTCTTACATAAACGTATGTTTGAATATATGTATGAATATATATATCAGAGAATTTTTACAGTTTGTCCAACATAGAGGAAGTGAATTTTCTGTCCAACATTGAGAAACAGAGCATAAGTATTGATTTGTTAGATTTTGGCAAAGATTCAGGATGTGACTGGGTATCATTCGAAATAATCATCGCCATTAGCCAGTCTGCCAAGATTGGAACAGTAGCGCAAGACTTGCAGAAAATTCAGAGGGGGGCACTGTAATTATAGCAGCTATCGTGGAAACACTTCTGGAAGAAAAATTTCAGTGGATTATGTCTCGGTTACGCGAGGTGAAGTAAACTGCATTTACAGGTCGAATATCTGCAGAGTTGATGAGTTCTCGGGTTGAAGTATAAACTGCTGACACAGTGTTACTTTTTTGATGGTTCTAAGATAAATCTGGCCGCCACCTTTCAGGCTTGCGACCTACAAACTCTCAGTCGATTATGCTTTTAGGTTTGGCTTACCAAGACTGGTTTCTCTCATATCCTCTTAAGACTGACCATAGTTCGTTCTCAGAGGACAATAACAGACTAATCTTAGATTCCTTAGCTGTTTCGCTTTCATTTGCTCATACGCTGAAAGCGATCAGCCGTCTGGTGGTTGGCCTGCAGACGAGCAAGCGCCCACCACATCCTTAGAATGGGTTGAGAAAGAGTTTTTACAAACGATTGGTCCCAGTGACTACTAGTGAAGTGGTAGACAATTGTTTCGACCTAGTTGGGTCTCAGCAGCACCACGCACGCCGGAGAATCGAACCCACGACCCGTGAATAAGTGACGGACGGCGGATCAAACTTTCATTCAGATAACGAGGTTAACTGAGGTTAACTGGTTGTACATTGTTGTGCCGATAAAGTGCAAAGTCATTTTTCACCCAGTCTTGACCGTCTACAATGTTTGGTAAATAATTGAAACTTTTAAACCTTATTTAAATTTTCACTTGCAACAAAATTCGAAAACCTGTAAGCACAAACTTTCCTGTCGGAAGTTTGCCTTAATGACTAGTGCTAGAGGCATCACACATGGCGAGACGAAACGCTTGTCACTTGTTTATCAAATTTGCACTTCTAGATACCGTACCAATGAGCAGTGATCACAACGTACTCTCACCTGGTGTGGTCTAGTGAATTATCTATATCTGTACCCTCAATATTGTTGTGACGAACGGCTTTTTCCACTTCGAATGGATATCGATATTCATCCATTCGTTGTTAAAACATCTTCGTTTTTAAACAGTTATGGTGTTCGGAAGCTTGTTCATGAAATTCTTGGAGATAAACTCGAGTCTATTGCTTCTTTTCGAAAACAGTGGGCTCGAAAATCTATTTAAATACGAAGTTTGCGACCAAATGTGAGTGATATTCAACGTGAAACTGACCAAATCCATGACTACTTATCAGAAGCTCTATGAACTCAAAAAGTGTTATTAATGTATATCATACTCACGCTGTCCAAGGTTTCTAAACAAACATCCTGTTTTTTTCTACTCTGGCGATTTTCTACGACCCCAACTAATGATTGAAGGTGGAATCTTTCGAGTTTTCAATTTTCCCTTATCTGGCGACCTTTTTCTCGGTCTCGTGATCGCAGATGGCTTGCTCACTCTACTCACGGACGCTCTGCTGTTGCATTTGTTGTGTTTTCATGCCTTCCTATGTGAGTTTCACCGTTTAGTTTTCATACATAATTATCTGTTCCATTATGCTACCCATTCGCGGATCCACTTAGATTTGTGTCTTTGACAATCGATCTTCCTATTCAGTGTTTAACTTGTCATGCGCATTCTCTGTGGGTTGAATTTCGTACTGTTCTGCAAGTAATAGATTTCATATGAACACAGTTCGCATAATTATCAGTGGAATTATGTGACTGCGGTGATAATCTCTATTTCTCTTTGTTAGATAATCAATTTTTCCTCCGTTATCTTATACTACCTGAAGACAGCACGGGAAACAAGTTTACAGCATTGTAGAAGATTAACTGTATTCAGAGTGACTGACACAGTCATTTAAATCTTCACAGACCAAGAAAACAGACTCGGCTGACACTTACCTGGGTTTATTAACCTCGACGTTACCCTGCCGTTGTTGTACTCGATGCTGCGGACAGAATAATAAACTGAATGGTGAAACGTTTAAAAATCAATATCGTCTTGTATTGCGAGTGGTTTCGTTTCTCAGCTGTGAAGCTACTTGTCGCTTACGATCAGTCTGTACACATGTCTTCTACTTTCAAAAGAGGTGCTTCCCGTTTGTTGATAGTCAACATGATTAGACAGTGTTCACTGCACATAACACTGGTGGATGTGTGATTACGAATTCTAACACACAGCATCTAGCTACGGCTTCTTCTGCTTCAGACAAGAACAAGATACATCGTGAAATGCAGGCTTACGAAATCCTTGCAAAAGACGGTTGAGCTGTTTTTACCCTTGCCTCTTCTCACTCTTGTTGTAAGTCAGCGCAAAGCAACACAATCAATAGTCGATTTTTTACAACTGCAGTACTGCATGTTTTATACACCAAAGTGAGTTGTGCAGCTTAGTACACTCGAAAATCAGGATGTTCCGTTTTCTCAATAAAATCGTTCGATAGACTTGCTTGGTTGCTACGTCACGCGCCATTCGAAATACAAACAGTCCATGAATTTGATGGGAGAAGTTATGCCAAATGATTCGGACATCAAAATAACGACGAGATTTTTGGGAAGTTTCATTTTTATCGAGCACATCCGTTGGAAGAGTGTGATATCGACCACACCCAGTAGTCTCTAAGATACACG
Organism: Paragonimus skrjabini miyazakii; assembly: GCA_014338405.1. Classification (NCBI taxonomy): domain Eukaryota; kingdom Metazoa; phylum Platyhelminthes; class Trematoda; order Plagiorchiida; family Troglotrematidae; genus Paragonimus; species Paragonimus skrjabini miyazakii. The sequence continues at coordinate 18,981 of JTDE01020900.1, read as the reverse complement.
CGACAGCATTGATATACATTTCTATTTAAAACCGAAGTGTACTTTCCACTCCATCAGTACAAATGAAAGTCCATCGATTACGGGCAATTTTTGTTTAGCTAATGGGCGTAACATTTTATGTTCAAATGACAGCCATCAGTTTGCACATTTCGATAGATAATTTTAATTTGCTTTTTTTTAACGAGAAGTAAATAATGCGGTAGATAATTTCAAGTGACCGTGTTGTTCTCCACAAGAATTCCTAAGTGATGCAGCTGTCGCTGAAGTTTCCATATCTCTAAGGGATAAAACAGATTGGAATAATTCCACTTTGTATATATTATCCTCGTTGTTGCTCTTGTGCTTTCGTTCCAGAAACCTTTAAGGAAATACTTCATTGCATGATCATCTGTCTCTAATTTTCAATGCTTCAAACAACAAAACTGCAATGCATTTTCTCTAGTTATCTAATTGTAAGTCTTGCCCCAAAATGTTTTTTTCTTTCCTTAAGTAGTATAATACGAAAGGCAGTTGTCACGAAAGCCGTTTATAATGCAACACATTATCTCAGTATTTCTACAAAACATTTAAATTGAATATCTCTGACATTTGCAAGTAGTAGCACGCAACAACTGTGTCCACTATCGAGACGATTGAGCAACCTGATCACTACACATAAGTGGAAGTTATTGAAAATTTAGATGAGATAATCCTACTGTACATACTGCGAACTCAGCAAGAAAGGTTTCAACATGGTTATCTCATGAGAACGTGACTAAGACATTTTGTCTTGACAGGAGAGTGCCAGAAGCGAAACCCGAACCTAGTGTTCCTTTTTGGAGCAGGCCAGTTTGGATTAAGGGATCGGACTGTGAACAATCCGATCGAATATGAGTATTGTCCAAATTAACAACTAGATGTTCCCTCATGAAGATAAAGACCATCACTTCCCGGCATATTTGTTTTAGATTTGATGTTTTGCATCTACTGTTCATGGCACAAGTTATCACTATAGTTCCTCACTCGATGTGGTTTATGTCACCAAGGTATACTGACTGAGCCAGCCTATCGGAGCATTGACGACTCGTGGTTAAGCCCTCACGTCAAACGAACCTCACGCGTTGGCTTGTTCAACTTTGCCCCTTACTACTTTTTTGAAGCCCAAATAGGCTTGAGATGGAATTGACCGCTACACGGCGAAAAAGTACAGTCGTGGTTAAAACTGCTTATTGCACACAATGTGGTGGGTAGCGTCAGCACAGGCTGCCAATCCTGTTTTGATGGAAGTATACGTTTCGGTTAATGACATACTACAGTGACTTTTTACTCATCACCATCCATTTCAGGATTTGTTTAATTCAGAAAGCAATAGATGAATGAATAGTAAAGTTAAAAGACGGAACAACGATATAAGCTGGTGATCTGTACGTTTTGATCAATTAACTTAGCAAGGTAAAATAGTGCCGATTATCACGATGGAATCAACAAACCAGTTCAAGTACACTGAAAGATATCCTTAGTGTACAAGACACGTAATCGCAGTACCGACTATATTCATTCCTGCTATCATCATTTTCAGACAGAGGACGCGAATCTTGACGTAGTATTTTGTGGTTAGAACCGATGCAAACTTTCTGAAGGTCCTTATTTATTAAATTGAACTGATTTATGTCTGTGATTTTGAAAACTTGTCATCTGACTTTCTGGTATCAATTAACTGATTCTATGTATTCCTTTCTGCTTCCAACTCATCGCTTTGATTCTGCAACCTGGAACCAGTTTACAAGCACATGACCACATACGAGTTTATCGTCTCCCAGAGACAAAAAACAACAGAAAAGTCCAAACCTTCAAAGTCAGTCACCTCTGCGTCGTCTGCACCCGATCCAGCAAATGTTCGAACGTTAGTCTCATTTAATTCCAACCCGCCAAACCGGATCACCTCGAAAACACTATCTTCCACACCATCACTACCAATCTCATTCATACAAAACCAGTATGTCATGGAAAAGATCGATGATGTGAAAATGATGAACGTAGAATCTACCAGTGTCAGTGCTATTCAGTCCTTCCCAAATGGCATACATAGTAAGAACAAGGGTGTTACAGATGAAGTAATCCGATTATCCAAGAGGTTATCTCCATTGAGGACGTGCAGTGGCGAACAGAGATTAATGGCGAAAGTAAGCAAAGTTGGATTACAGTTTTTGATCTGTCGTTATTGTTGTTGTTGTTGTTGTTGTTCCGTTGATATGGGAGTCTCCTGTGATCTTCAATTAAAAAAGTGTACTTAATCAAAACGTTTTGTCCTATACTGTTAATCATAGACTAGATATAACAGTGGGGTTAATCCCAAGAATCACGTAGTGTTTAAACGGTGACTAAACTCCGGCTTTTTTATGCTGTCATCTTTTAAAAAGAAAAAAATCAATACTGATGTACTAATGGTATGAATTGCTTGTGAAGAGGATGTCATTAATAAACAAAATCGAACCAGTGATTTCCACTTGTCTCTCATTAAATTAACAGTACATGGTGTGTTGAGTTTAGTATGTCAGCTGTATTTAAAATGAATTTGTTGAGGTTTATTAGTTAGTGAGGATTTACAAATCTTTCCGTAGAAGCTAATGGAGCCTTACTGAGGATTCAACAGATAACCGGGACAGATTTGTTTAGCCATAAATTAGTCATAAATCTGTCCAAGTATATCGATTTACTCCGACCATTCGTTGATGAATATTCGGTTGTCTGGTCTGCGAACCTGTTCGATTTTAACTCCGTAAGGTTAGCCAAATGTCTATAGTTATATTTGGCAGATTTGTTTAGACCCGATTGTAAAATGCTGGACATCGGCTGGACTTGAACTAGCAAAAGGAGCAAGTGAGAGGGCAATCGTTGCTTCAGAACCTATTGTCAGTGTCGTTAGTTCTACTCTGAATGTCATCGCCTTGGTTTTATTCGCTAATAAAAGGCTGATTTTCAATATTTTTACGCAATTTACCCTTTCTCTTAATCAGAATGTAATTGTTCCCTTGGAATCGAAATCATCGAAGGAAAAGATGTGAGTTTGTAACTTCATGGTTTTGCCCTGAGTGGGGATTACTAGTTTAGGTTTCCAATGTCTTCCCTGTTAAACCGTTTCACTAATCAACTTTGAAGGTTTTCTTATGTGTGCGCGTCATTCACAGACACCACTAGATCTCAACCGTGCTTCATTGCTACATTTGAAAGAAACACTTACGTTTATCAGGTCTCCATGATAGCCTCCCTCCATTTGACGTAAAACTTAGGTTTGATTCTGCCTCTCCCAATAAAGATTTCAAAATGTTGTACAATGTGGTTTTAGCTTAGGTTTACCAGTAAAATTTGAGTTATCGTGGAAGCTGAACTAGTCAAGTTACATCTTGAATGTGAAATTTAGACCATAGCGATTGGACAAGCCTCAGACGTGGATAAAATCTGTTTACAGTTAGCTGTCAGTGGTTTAATTCATACTTCTGCCGGCTAATTTTGAATTCCGTAAAATCAACTATAGATTTCACTGTTCACGGACAGGCGTTATATGATTTCATGTGCGATTCAGTGCACACTCCAATAATAGCAAAAATAACTTCACTAGTTGATTGAGTCTCACCAAAACCAAGCGATCATGTTATCCAACATGCTCAATGACACATTTTTCAGGTCATCATTGTGGCAACAAACAAACCACCGTTGCGCACAATACGGCGTTTATGCTGAACGTGTTCTGTATTCAGTCGTCAAGGTTCACAAGTCGCGTGATTCATCAAATTTCCGAAAGGATCAGTTGCACGTCGGTTCACGCCTAGAGCTCAAAGCAGATATGTGATAACCGCGCCGAGCGCGCACGTCATTGTCGGAGGTTTTACCTCTGGCACAACGGTGTTGTAGCTTTTGTGGCGTGCTTAGTGCACTGCAGTAGTCCCTCAGCAAGCACCAATCGCTCTACACAGATTAGCCGACGTTGTCAGACTGGAATCAGTAGAACAGCCACTCCGTTGAAAGTCACGTTCAAGGGGTTTCTAATGCTGTTTAGCTGAGAGTCTTCAGCACGGCGGTTCTGATGTCTAACCGGTTGCCAAAGCTGCCCTCATCTGGCCCAGCTGTATCCGGAGCAGTGCAGATGCAATAAGCTGTTAGCTGGACTCTTTTTGGTGTGGCTCTTGTCTGTCGCGCCTCAGACTTTTGTACATCTAAAAGGGCGGTGCAGCGTCTATCGATCGTGATCAGAAATGACAGACATCTGAAATAGTATAATTATCATTTGAGTCGCTTGGCTGAAGTCGTGGTGCATAACCATATGATATCATTGGGGTGTTCCTGTTTCACTGCGATCAAAATGCGAAAAAGTACAATTCAGCAACAGTTCACATTTCGTTAGCCATGTACACGTAAATTATGAGAAGTTTAACAACAATGGGTCCAGCCGTATATTATATACTGAGATCATCAACATTTGATCACGTAAAATGGAAACCTTGACTGTGTCACTGAGTAAAGCGGGTAGGTGTCGTCTTCCCAGTTGGGGTTCTCCGAAATGGAAATCTGTCGCAGTCAATGGCATACCTGCTTTTATACTATTTCTGGTTATTCCACTTAATGAAGTTTTCTCCCAGAATATTCAGGATAACTGCCCAGGTGAGCAGTGACCTGATCCCCAGAACCTTCTGGCTTGGCCAACGACCTTCATGACTAAATGAATGATGAGTGAATCAGGCTCCACTTATTTAGAATGTGTGTAATCGTTTGAAATCGACGCCTCACCTATTGAACGAGGCCCACAATGGCAGTACGTTGATACAGTTGACATCTAACTAGAAGGATTCAGATGAAAACAGTACTGAATGCAATAAACCGCAAAACGATGGTTGGTCCATGAAGGGAAATCAAGTTCAGGACTAGCAAAAAGAAAATAAACCAGAGATCAACCTCTATGAAAATAGAACTGCACATATTTATGAATATCCTTGTGCATTAGAACAAGGGTCGCACAACGAGTTGTTCATGTTAAGAGGTGGCGAGTCATTGGAATTCCGAAAGCATATCACTTCGCGTACATTGCTTGTATGATCTGGGTTAGGAACCCTCAGTGAGTACTACTTTTGTGTCCAGGCAAGAGTCTTTTCTTCAGAGGGACTACTGTTTTATGCCCTAGAACGAGCAACACATTAGGCTCCTCACTAACTGATTAACAAAAACCAGAAATTATTTATTGTCTCGTAGTGTTTTGATCACAATCCTACGATTAATTGTTAACGTCTCTCTCTTTGTTAGAACTCCTCCGAACGTGATCATGTTGTTTTACAGATCTTATCTGCTGACTCCGTAAGCGTTGTTTATGATAGAACGATTTAATGCTTTGGAGTGTGAACTGCCTGCCTCTTGTCAGTCCGGATAAATATGATAATTTAAAACTCAATGTGTAATTCCGATATGAGTTATAAGATCAATTACACTCTGTTTTGCTTTCTGTGTATTTAATACTGTTAGTTTGTTGTTAGACATCAGTTTGCTACCGTTTAATTTCGCAACAGCGGCTTCGCTGGGTGAAACATCAAACGACTAATGATATCTGCAGGGGTAGGCAAAGTTGAGAATTGAATTATGAGTGGAACTATGGGCTCACAGACACGCTATATTTCCGGGACGTACTTATCGATCCCGTTGTCAAACCCTAATACAAACGTCATGTAAATGTTTAGTTGCATGAATTTCACAGGACATGGTAAGCTAACCACCACCCACCTGGTAACCATTGCCGATGATAGTGACATGTATGATAAATGCTGGACTGACGTTTCATAAATCCAAGGCCTCAACTTGTATGCAATTCTTTCAAAAAAGGACAAGCACACCAGGATGTAGATAAGGTCATGGAAAGGATGCATGCTGATATGTGCATTTCACCGACTTCTGAGCCACCAGAGTAGCCGAAGAGTTGACATAAACTGATTATTAGAACACAACTTGCAGTGAGCATTATATACACAACTTTTTGATGACTCAGTCCAAGAAAGTGTAAATACTTTCCAAAACGATTGCAAGCCTCGGCACTCTGGTTACACACAGTTCTGCGCATGAATGAGGCATATGTGGTTCGATCTTCATACACTTGCAGGAAATACCTTGAGACCAGCATCTCCAGTGTATTCAATGCCCTGATCTTCACAAACGGTTGAGTCATTCCGCGATCTTCCAGGGCGTTAGGAATCAGATAAGATGATTGTTTTTGTTACAATAAGATCTGTCTGCTTCTTCACCTGCCAACGTAACTCTGCAGGATGAAGCAAGCAAGAACTGGTTATAAACATCCATTAGTGTATACATGGCTGTCATGAACGTAGCTATCGCACGCTTCGTCTACGTTTCTTCATGGCCAGTTTGCAAACACGTTTGTTCGTGGTATGTGATCTATTAATCGAGAAGATTGTGACAAGTTTATCAAGTCTGCCTGCAGACATGTTGTTGGTAAAGTTGATGATTACACAAAACTGTTTGTGCACATCAGGTTTTCTTTCATTAATTAGCAGTATTTACTTCTAATTTCTGTAATCTTTTCATTCTCCTCTTATCTTATTAGGCCGGACATTTCCTTGTTCCCACGTAAACCAACTACGGAACTCTCGAGCTCAGGCGACGATACTGCCGACTCACCTGAACAACCAGCACACCTTGAGGAACTAGCTAAAATGCCCTCGGGAGTGATAAGCAACAGCAAACGTTTCTTGATCCAACGTGATCTTATGACCGAAGGCAGTATAGAACATAGCCGACCAATTTCAACAATCCGAATTCCAACATCGGCCACATTCTCGATTGCCGTAAGTTATCTAATACCCACATTTGTTGTTCGACAAAATGGATACTATCGATCAACGTATCGCTCATTACTTGTAGAAATGTCACTTATTTTGAAATGACTGGACGTTAATTTGCCCATAAAAACACGATAACTGCTTGTGTCATACATCACGAAGCCGAGTGCACAGTGCTATCCTTCTGTGGCATCTGTGTGTGTAATAAAACGGTTGAAATTTTAAACAAACCGCACGTTCTTAAAAGCTCACCTCCCTTATCGCTACCATGACTGATTTGAAAAAAATTTTCAAACTGTGGTAGCTCACTTTCACAGTCCCCAGTGCTAGAGTAACGACCACTTTCAATCCTAGTGACGTTTACTACAGAGCATTAGTATCATATTTAAGCATGATCTTACTCTATATTCAGGCGATTATTTGTAAGGGTCTTTACTCGTCTAATTTTTACCAACTTGGCTGGTAATCCGAAGTGTCAGTTCAATTCGTATCACTAAAACAGATCATAAAACTACGCCCACAGTATTTAATTAACTCACAAAGGAATACAAAGTTGGTTGTCAAATTTCCTGTTCAAAAAGAACTTAGGCAGTTGGACAGCAGCGTGATACTGGAAACATCAGTATGTACATCCGTTTGTGTGGAGGCTTGCCCTTCCCTACAGTCAGCACAATCGTCAACACGCGTAGAAGATTGTGACTGGAGGCTAGAAATAGCATAAACTGAGGGGGTACCTGATCTGGAAACTAGATCGTGACTGAAACGTTCGTGAAGTTGACCAGCCTCTGTCATTCATCTACGGCTTGTTTCATTTTCATAGTTAGTTCCTTGTCGAACCTATCCACGAGCCTGGCACGGGGTTCAGTATAGTCTGGTGAGTGAAGATCGCAAATGAAGACAAAACATCAAAACTAATCCTATATGAGAAGACCAAGCTTGAACTGTCTGCGTTCATGGTTTACACGACAATGACGAGGTCTTCCATATCTCGTTTGACCAGCTGGAGGCAGTAGAAATGTGAGTGGAATGTGGATGAGGTTTTTTCAAAGATATTCATCAATTTCTGGTCCTCATCCGAGAAACTCAGGTTTTGCTGATCAGCTGACGGGATGGAGTTATTGTATCGAACGGGACGTTCACGCACTCTATCAGTCAATCGCTTTGTAGTCTGACCAATATATGATGTTTCACATGAGCAGGTAAATAAAAATACAAACAGTTGTGGAGCCCAGTTTCGAGCGCGATTTTTACTCATTTGATCGACTATAATTACTCTGCCGTGAAAAAAGACGCAATTTGGAACAAGGATTGCGCAACTGCTAGAAAACACGTAGTTCATAACTTCTGTTGACCGCCTTTTTACTAACCCTGGTTATTGTTTTCATATTTATTGCGTTGTAGTTAACTTGATGATCAAACACAGAAAACAAGTTTTGTTCGCAATGTTGTCCTTCTCAAAATTCAGCATTTATCAACGCTTAGAAACTCGTTCTTCAGTGGTACAACAAAACTGAATAGACCTGTCATTGACGAGGCAATTTTCAAATGTTTACGACTTATGAAGCAGACCAGACTACTCGTTTGAACTTCTCTTTGGAAAATTTGCCCTTTTTAAATCATCAACCACCGACTCTTTTGCCTGTGAAAAATGCACAAGAGTGGCATACATTTGCGATCAATTTTATATACGAGCATGTGTTAGTAAACTGGGTGCCAGTCAGACGGGAAATAGCTACACGTAACCTATGTGTAGCATACAAGTCATCGTTTTTACTCTAACTGCCCGTCACATTTGCGGACCAACTATGTGGCAACGTGGAGACACTGGAGGAAAGTGTTCTTCCGAAGCAGCAGTCCTGTAAAAGGAAACAACACAAACAGACATGAGCCAAAGGCCCAATAAGCCATGCACACGACTTACACAAACTAAAACTAAAACGGCGTCAACAACACAGCAGCTCGCCCTGTTACACAATTCAAATTCAACCCGTGCGCATTTGCTGGTTTCGATCGCATATTACATATGTGTTATTTGGATTTTGTCGATGCCGTGCAAATACATGACATACAAACAAAACTCTCGATAGGACTTGTTCGTCTACTGTTTTAAAGAGGCTATCGGTTTCAATCATTCCTATGCAGTGGGTACTAGCAAACCATTGGGATATCAATAGGTAAACTGTGACACTTAAGTTATTGAATTCCTTACGATGTTTAGTTCACGCTTGCCGTAGAGCTGTTTTGGCAGAAGGATAAGATTACGACAGGATCGCTACTAGGCCATCAGCCAGATTATTAGAAAACCAGCAATGAGTGTTGCATGTCTTTGGTGTACAACATCTGTATGGTTGACGATGCGACAAGCTGTAGCATTATTCCATCAGGGTGACAGCAACATTTGTTTCACCGTGTAACACGGGGTAGGGAACGGTTTTGCCTTCTGTGATATTCTTGTCTTTTCACTTTGTTGATCTAGCCCGGCGTATGATCACCAGAAAAAATCTGGGTTACGTCAATATTGAGGTTTTATGACGCTGAAACAAAGCAGACTCTCGTGTGAGATCTGAAAGTGTCTATTACGAGGATTATTGACAACGAATATACCTTCTTGCAGGCTACAGCAGTTAAATATGGCTATTCCGAACAGCTCACCAATGCAACCATGATGGCTGGTGAACTGAAACCACCTCTAAGAAACTCATTTTCGTCAGGCAATGGAGAGTTTTTGGGCATTTACGAATGACACTGACTTCATCTTCGGTCATGATTGTACAATATCTATTCCTACAAAACAAACTGAATAGCTGCGTGTGGTGTATATGCGGCCACATCTGAAACCTACACTCGGAGTACTTAAGCACTTAAGTGACAAAAACTTCCATAGTTGCCTAAATCAAGTTATCTTGTCATGTTCCGATTTCTTCACATGATCCATCGAGTTTCTAGATTTGCTTCAGACAGATGAATTGTCATATCCTGACTATTTCCGAAACACTCAGCATCCACTTGTTAACTATGACATTATATGTAAAGGAAGATTGATTTCAGGACTGAGGTTGTCATGGGTATCCTTTGATAAACCTGATAAACTTGACGGATCGGCTTCTAGTATGTAGGTCTTATGCTTCAGACTTGTCACATTCTCTTCTTTCTCATTTGGATCAACTGTGACCATGTAATTGTGCCACTTTTGTTCTTGAGAAACTCACAAAGTACAACATGTCATTCTAACCCAGAAACGGTTTTGTTTCATGTGGCTGTTATTTAATTGGGTTGTTGATAGATGTTCAAATAGATTCTTATTCGCTACACCGATTTCTCATAATAACGGTTATTTAGTCTTTTTATCCACGAACTTGAGAGTAATCGGCGATTTGATTCGTCTAAATCGAAACTCACTCATAGTTGTTTGTAGTGTTTGCATCGAGATAGACTTTCATGGAGGCTTTTGTCGAGATGAGCCATTCACCTCTAGTTTCGTTCACGTTTGAGTTCGTCAGTAGACAACGACGAACTGAACTTCAGCCAAAAAAAAATTATTGATCATTGCGTCAGTGACCTCACGTTTAACACGCCGGATTATATTTTCTGAACGCCCAACCACTTTTGCTTGTAATTATCAGCTTGGCAGTTCGTTTTAAGAGGAGATAGTAGCCTTACGATTAGCACCCGTGATTCAGGCGGAAGTCTCTGGATTCAATATACCTACCGAAGAGTGTGTTACACTTCTGATGGGTAGTGAGGTACGTGGCCAGTATAAATTGAATAACAATCACGTTTGATAGCAGCTTTCACATTCGGGTAGAAACGCCAACCAACCTGTTTCGAAAACAATCTGGTGACATCTGCAGAAGTTGCAACCGCAAGTGGTTATGCATCCACACACCATTATTCACTCATGGTCAAGGTGGGTTCAGTCACACGGTTCTCTCCATAGGTGCCTCTTGAAACTGTGGCCGGGGAGTAGCCCTCAAATGTTGCATGACAGCACATCACTGGTGGGCCCTAACGAGAGCGAAATTCAAACATGGCGCTTTTCGAAAAATCTATGGGAATGAGATGGCTTTGTTTAAACTACAGAAGTATTCACTTTGCTTATTTTCATTGCGGGATAATACCATTTCGTCAAAACACTGAAGGAATGATGGGCGAATTATCCCAAGCTTGATTACAATGTGGCAAACGCTTCCTAATTAGCCACACTATTGAGGGTCCGAATTGACAATATTTTTTGTTTACCTACTTATGAGTAGTAAAAGGTGCATGATGAAATTTTATTTTAATGATTATACTGCTTGAACAGATTCCGTCAGAACTTCCGTGTTCGTTTACATGTACAATATTCCTATATCCTTTTCGACTCATACATGATCTAAATGATGCATTATGGAACTATCATTAAGTATTTAAACCATGATATCTGTTTAAGCTAATGACGCTTTACAAAATGAACTACACTACACTATCGTTATTGTTTTCCACTCTGTTACAATCCGCAATCAAGTTGCAGGGCTGAGAAAAAGTGGGAATAATGGTCACATAATGTATGTCCACTCAGAATTAGTCTACGTTTGACGAACATCGTCAAACGGTCAAGTATCTGAAAAAAATATGCCATTGTTCATTTGTGCCCTGGAACACCTCCGCGTCTTATTTGATGGCAGAAGCTTGCCACAAAAAACACGTGCTTTCAGGAGATTTTCTTTGTGGGTTGCTCTTTCTACAAGATCTGATTCGTATTTCTTCTGCCGTTATCAAGGTACAATTGCTGGCTTCTAAGCAGATCAGCTGGTCCGCTAGATCTACAGTAGTTTACTGATGTTTCCCAGGAGTCCACCATATAAAGTGGTGTTTCTAAGATGACACCGAAAACCATCCAACCTTCTCACAAAAATAGTGAAGTTCACACAAACGAAAGCAAAATCACACATAAACCGCTATTTAAAATACCAATAGTCTGCATTAAGTTTTGGAATACATGCAGAGTACGAATCGTATATCACTGACAAACTGACGGCGCAATTGTCCTTAGGGGCGTTTGAAACATCGGTAGTTGAAATAATTAATTGTGCCTGATCTTATTTACATGCCCATCAGTTCGTGCTTGTCACAAAGAGTCTATCTGTCTGAAGCGGTAGCTTACAAACTGTGAACCACAAACAAACGTTAGTGACCGAAAGAACGTAATCAGTCGTCGGAAGCAGCCGTCTGCCATAAAGATCCCAGTTGTCCAGGCCAACTAGACTAAAGCTAGTTGTGAGCACTTCACTGACAAAATCGCCCGTATGCGTTTTACTTCACAATGTACAAAGGCTGTTCAACGTCTCTTTCTGCATAACACCGTCAATCCATGTCTCTGAAGGTCGATTAGTTAGAGTCGACATATCTTACTCCTGTAATCTCTAACCCACTCTTCCACATATTTTTGCACTGCCTCATTTGTACTAACTCGCGAACAGTTCAGAAATAAGCTGTAAAAATGTTGTGACAAGGAATGTTTCACGCGGAAATCTGTTGC
>JTDE01020899.1:13008-23950 GCA_014338405.1 Paragonimus skrjabini miyazakii | reverse complement strand
TTCTAACCTGCGTGGACCGATACACGAGATGGCCCATTGCCGACCCTTTGAAAAACACGTCAACGGAAACAATTGCACGCAGTTTTGTCGACTCGTGGATTTCGAATTTGGCAATTATCCGTTTCACGGGATTTGCCTTGAAGGTCGTTCAAGAGGCAAAGCGGTCCTTTTGGCGCAAATCCTAGATTTTTAAATATTTCATGAAATTTTAAAATCGGAATTTCAGGCAAAGTACTCACAGTAGGTCCATCGTGAATAAGCGGCGTCAATGGAAAAATTGGAATTCATCGAATAAGTCCCAAAAGTATTAGGTTGGTGATAAAAAATTTCCTCACAATTTTTGCGAAAACAACCCGTTATTGGCGTAGGATTATTGTACATGGTGCTTATGGGAATTCCCATATGCTTTAAAGCATATGTGTTCACTCGGAACCCATGTGTATTGGCTCTAGACAGCTATAAATAGATTAATGTTTCACTGGGTGTTCTTTTTCTAACGACCCCTAAGACACTCCATAGCAACACGGAATGTAAGCAAGATAAGTTAAAAAAGAACTGCATAGTTTTTGAAGAAATACATTAAAAATCTAGGCCATATTAGAATGTAATGAAATGCAATGCACATTTTGAGTAATATAACTGAACCGGCTCTATATTACACTTCATACGTACTCATTTTGTGCCACTAGTGGCATCAATGACCTCATACACCAGAATGTACTTCAATACGCGCATATACCCCGACCATGTAGCTGTAGCCAACATCCCCGTTATTGACGTTAGCTCGCTTTTTCAAGTCCTATAAATGCGATCATTGCCATCTTAGATATAAAATACGTCATCTTAACACTTGAGAGTGCTTCATTTTGTGGCGTTTCACAGATATGGTCGAAATGGAAATATACGGCCATACTGTGTTTGCTTTGCATTTCAACAAGAACACCAACACATTTGATGGTGGAATATGTATGACAACATTTCCAGCTTCCTTTCCTACACGATTTTTATACTATTTCTCTTTGTTTGCAAGATTTTAGTTAGATACTGGTCGATGACACGTTGCTCTTCGAAATGGTTGGAAATGACGCTATCATATGGTTGTTTCCATCTTCGGTGTATATGGATCGGCGTAAGAAATGAGTACCACGTCCCACTCTATCATCTAGAATCTTCAGAATTAAATTCTATTCACCCTACTGCATTGTTTCTAGCTAGATTGGTGTCGCGCGGCGTTCATGCGGAACAATATACAGAAACAGATGAAATCAAGCTGCCTGCCGATCACTGGGAGATATACCTGTCAGCCAGTAACACTACGATGTTTAGAATGCCAAGTATCTATTGCGGTGCAGAAAACGTCCGATCAATATGGCAATCAATGGAATCGAAGATGGTGATAACCATGTACCCCAAACGTTTCAAATACAGATTTTTCATCACTTCCCGCATGTGTTTGTTCTCCAAATAGTTCATGGTAAAGGTGGTTCGGAAGGAGCAGCTACTGTTGTGAACGTATACTACATACGCAGGCGTTATTCATAGTTTAATTGAATGAAGTTGAAGCATCTATTAGTGTGAATCTGTATTGCATACTCAGACGTTCTTCAAAACTCAAGTTGATTAGGTTCAAGCAGCTACTAATGTGAACCACTACTGCACAGACAGACGTTAATCAGAGTTCATGTGAATCAAGTTGAAGCAGCTACTAATGTGAACGCATACTACATATGAAGACATTCTTTATTGGCCAGGTCAGTGGGGTCATCCTCTGAATAGATCAAAAGCAGCAATGTTTGATAATGAATCCAAAAATATTGTACTATATACAGCTCTTGAGGTGGAGAACAGTTTGACGACTTGGTTCACGGGATTTCTCTTTTCAGGTATGACTATGAAGTGGTACTTGGCGAAAAGCCAGGTTCCTACATTGGCGATAGAATGAAAGTGTAATATGTATACTGCAACCGGCTTACTCGGACATATCTTCAGTAGTATTTGTTGATAAAATTCATTACACCGAGGAACCTTCGAGGTGGGGATCTAAGAGATGAGGATGCGCGAGCGTTATACTGAACAACCTGCTGTTAGATGACCGACCATCTATGAAGATTATCGATACTGACCCACTATCTGCTTTTTTAACAATCGCGCGTTTTCTTTCCTAACGTTCTACGGGGAGTTATGTAGAGTCTTGTTACACACTGTTCTTCATACCTGTTGTGTTCATTGTACATATAAACTACTTGTCTATTGTTTGAATGAATACACACTTCGTCCTCGCACGCCTCAGCTTCTGCCTGCAAGTGTCGTTGTTACCAGGAGTTGACTGTGGCAACGGCAGATTTCAACACACTGGGGAACTGGATTTGTTAGGATTTGTTAGCTATTTAACAAGAAATTTCTTCAAGCATATAGCGAACTTGGTGTGGTGGAATTTATCGTAGACAGTTATTGTAGATTATTTTGTAACATTGTCGATTGTTTTCTTAATTTTCACTACAGGTTCAACCAGTAGCACCGTACGACGAATTATCTCTGATGGATGTCATACGGGACTCCACTATTGACCGTGGGTTTACTTTCCGTTCATTTATTTCACGGTAGGTTTGATCGAAAACGGCGCCACTGTCTGCAACTCAAAAATGTTGGATACTGAATAGGGTAACAGTTGTGATGTTGCTGGGAGTTTGCGCAGCTGGTTTCTTCAGACCAACGTCTCTATGGATGCGTTTAATTTGCTGTTGGATGTGCTACGTCCCCATCTTCCAAGCTTACCCGAGGGATCCACGGACATTGCTGAAGTCATCGCGATCGGTCGTACTGCGGGCTGTTGAGCCTGGGAAATATCTTCACCTTGGGTTGAGAAAAGCTTTAGACGTCGTATTGTCATGTGCGACCGAAACCAGCAAGCGCGCACTAGTTGAATTGGAATTGGTGTTGTGTTGTCGGCGCCGTTTTAGTTATTGCTCATGTAAGTCGTGTGCATGGCCTACTGGGCCTTTGGCTCATGTTTGTTTCCCTTTACATGATTGTTGCTGGAACTCCCTATTTCGGAAGAGCGCTGTCCCTTGGTGTCTCCACTTTGCCCCAAAGTTGGTCCGAAAGTGTAACGGACAACCCGAGGAGAAACAGCTGGTTTGCATGTTACAGTATCCCATCTGTTGACGGGTCCTTCGAAGTTGGTTGTTCAACTCAACATGAACGGATTAAATGTGTTTGTCCTCGAACTACACCTTGTGGTTTATTTTATGCCGCGTTTCTGACCCAACCTCGACTCCCTATCCATTGTTGGTATTTACGGTAGATCCGGTAAGCCCTCGTATATAGAGGGGTTTTGTGAGGTGTTATTTCAAAACTGAAAGAATTATTAACTGAAGACTTCAGGCTGAACAACTGTGATTTCCCTGTAAAGTTCACCATTGCCTCTATTGTTTGTGATAAACCTGCCAGGTCTTTTGTAAAACAATCCATTGGTCACGGTGGATATTATGGCTATGATAAATGTGCACAGAAAGGTTCATACCACATTAACAAAATAATAATCCCCATTACTGATGCTCCTGGGCGCATGGATATCATGTTTCGACGAGATGTGTTTACTCGAACATCCCCGTTCACCGAACTCTCAGTTGCTATGATTGCTTCCTTTCCTATTGATTATATGCACTCCGTCTGTCTGAGAGTTGTTAAAGGACTTGTTAACCTGTGGAGAAATGGACCCATTGGAACGAATGCTTGTCTTCCAGCAGGTGATGTTTTGTTAGTTCATAACTCTATGCTTCAGCTTCGTAAATGCTTACCACACGAATTTCCTCGAAAATGTCGTGGTCTGAATGACTTAGGCAACTGGAAGGCGACGGAGTGCAGACAATGTTTGTTATACATAGCATCTGTGGTTTTAAAAGATGTCCTTGATGAATTGCACTATAAACATTTATTAACCCTGTTCATTAATATGTATCTCTTATGTCTCCCACTTGTGTAAGAGACCCACTTAATCTTTGTCCGTGATGTTATGCGGTTGTGTGTGTCACAGTTCAAAGATGTGTATGGGTTGCAAAAGATGGTGTACAACGTGCATTTTCTCGTTCATTTACCCGATGATGTTAATAACCACGGTCAACTGGATACATTTCCCGTGTTTCCTTTTGAGTCTTTCATGTATCAAATAAAAAAGGGATTCATGGGATCATGAACCCTATTGTACAGATATATAAATGATTTGATGCAATTAGGAATTTGGGTTCGTGCCCATTATTGAGAGGCCAGATGACGGACTGTGGGCTTTTGAATTCACGTTGTTTACCAGTGTTCTGCGTCTTTTGTACATAATGACATTTTTTATTCAATCGTTTCCCTTAGCAATGCCGTAATTATAGATAGTAAACCGTGCATAGTTTTTGGTGTTTCTCTTGATGGTCCTGTATGCTACGGTACCTTTAGAACGATCGCTCCATTCTTCAATCATTGTATATATTCTAGAGACCTTTGTATTTTTTTCGTCAAAAAGTCTTATATCGTCTACTCCACGAGGCAGTCAGACATTCTCTGTAAATGTGTAAAGTTCCCTAATCGTAATGAGTGGGTATTTGTGCCCATTTTACATTCCTTCAAAATATAACCTGCAGATTATATCATCTTTTTATGATATATTCACAAATGTTCACGATATGACAAACGGAAGGATTTTTAGATGTTCAACGTTGTTCTGTTCACTACTGATGGCATGGCTTTTGTGCCAGTGAACTGGATGTTGTAGAAAACGTTAGTTAGATGGCCAAGGCCCCATCAATACAGAAAAAGTATAGTTTGGTAAACTGCCATCGAGCAGTTGGGCGACGCTCCCGGTGAATCCTATGTGCAAAAGCAGTAAGTTCTAGCATGTAATAACGTGTATTACTTCAGGCAACGAACACCTCGCAAGGCGGTGTATGAAGCGATATATATCGGACCAGACACTCACATCCGACGAACCATTTGTATCGGTTCTCCAGAGAAGCGTCTCAAGTGTTATTAAATTGATGTAATGCAATTCTATTTTCAGGGAAAAAAGTCCTTCCATCTTGAAGTACCCACCCACTCTTCCTCATCGCCGTCTCCTACGGTTCAGCCTGCCTCTGTCAGCAAGGCGCAGGCTGGAACTACACCGACATTCCCTAAAACCTCACCGGTCAATTTGGAGAATATTGCAACCATCAGCGCTACTAACACAAGTGATAACGTTGTCATCAGTGCTGGTAAGCTTTCACACATTTCGTTAATTATGCTCCGTCAGCTGTTTTAGACCAAATGAATGAGCTGTTAGCCTTCTTGACCACGAACATTTTGGAAATACGTAGACTGCTGGAACGGTCACTTGACAGTGCAGCGTTCACATCTCAGTACGTGGAGCCGCGCGTCGATGTGATACTCCCTCTCCCGATTTTGTCGTCAGAAGACTGAAGTCAAATGGAATTGCTGTTAAGCGAAGATGCTGGCGCGAAACAACTGGTATGCCTTTTCGTTGATTACTGATCATTCCCATAAGCCTCACTCGTCTCAGGGCGCCAATTCTCAGTGGACTGGTTTCCCTAATGATGCAAACCGTCCTCCAACCGGTATTTGCGAAACAAGTGAATTATACGGGAATAAACCAGAAAACTGCTTTTCGTGACAGCAAGACTTTGGCGATTATGAGGGGTAGGTTGTTCTCATCGTTTTATATTTACTCCGTATCTGTAGAGGTTATCCTTGCGAGGGAGGGTGCTGAGGTAGGCGATGGGTCGTTGCTGCCCGCGGCCATCCGAACATGGCTGAAGGGGGTCTGGGGACAGAGGAGTTGCAAAACGACGAACTAAAACGTGTTCTGAACACAATATGGTAAGGTAGTCATCGTATTATGACACTTGAAACGACAATTTCAGGTCCCTTTTCCTCTTAGAGACTGAAATGTCTCTTTTTCGCGGAATTTTTTCCCTGTACAGTTCTTTAATCATCCAGTTACTGTACTGCCGGCTGTGTATATAAATATCTTATTTCTATGATGGCTTTCATTGCTTCGTGTTTTTAGGACAGTTATAATTGGTTTCCACGATAAACGAACAACGGTGGGGTGAGTTGTGGTGGGGTAAGAGTGGAGTCATGGTGGGTTGGCAGTGATGTGAGCGACTATTTGGTGGGTTCGGGGTGGCGCCGGTGGTGGAGTGGGATGTTGCGTACCCCAATTATAAAACGGTGGGGTGACGGAGTGATCTGGGTGCAGACCTCACCGTAAGCACACCCCCACCCCTCTGAATAGTAAGGTGCCCCACCGTCACCCAAAAACGACCCCACCAAATTGGTGGGGTAACGGGCGGATGTGCAGGTAGGATTCCAAGCTGATCGCTCCCCTTATGTTCGTTTACATTTCAGATATGTTGGAACGCTTGAACGTGTTTTCTGAATCTCCGAGGACAGTTCAACGGAAGTCATCTCAAACTCCCATCTTCTAGCCTACGGCAGACGATCTATCCTGATTGCATTTGTACACCTTGCACCTTTCAGGGCTTTCATATTGTAGAAGCCTAGCGGATTAGACGGAGGTACAATGATGCTACCTACTTTGAGTCTTTGTCAGTACACGACTGACATATTTCGACCGCATCGTCGTGAAGTAAACCAACTAGCAAATCGACCAGGGAAAATCCCACCAACCCTCCGCTCTGCGCACTACACACACACGCATTTCATTAGGCCTCAGCACGTATCACCACCGGTGTGGCTCGCGACTGTCTCCTTCTCATGTGACGCTCGCCACACCAGGGTCATCATTCATGCGAACAAAGGCTATCGTCGACAGCCATACACCTAGCGACTCGACGACCTCGGAAGTACGCAACTTCTTCATTTACACTGCCACATTCACCAGTCTGTACATTGAGCTCGGTCGTTCACACTATTTACACATTGGGTTAGTTTCACCCAAGGCTGATGCAGTAGCACAAAGAGAGGAACCTTGTGGTCTTAGGTCTTTTGTGTATGTACTCATGGCATCGGGAGTGCTATGAACAAAGCACAAGGGGGTGGCTCACATGTCGATACCTCCGGTTACATGATCGAAAGTTGTCAACCGCCACCCTTCTGGGGTGAGGCTTGTGTAGTGACCAGCGATCGTATGGCTTCTCTAAGGATCCCGGCTGCAACCGTGTTTTCCCGCTTGTTTGTTCTGTACGCATGATTCTCCGTACGCCTGCAATAGGAGGCTTGATATGAACTCAGTGTCACTTCCTTCAGTCGTGCAACTAATTGCACGCAGCAGGTGCTTGCCCTTTTCCTAACGACTCATCTATTGATTATTCTGTTCTTTAAGATCGTATAACCCGAACCTACTCGAGCGTTGCTTAACGCACTCGGAGGTTCCGCACACTCTTCGTTTGACGGGCTTTTGAGTGCCGCCGAGTAGGCTGTGGCCCATCTCGCGCTTCTTTTCTTTCCTCTCTTGGTTGCTGACGTTGGTCCCAGACTAGGCCAGAACTAACTACTTATCATATTTCCGAACACTGTTGGAAATATACGGTTTGTTTCCAAACCCCGCTGCGTTCGCTAGTTCGATGCCTGTTGGGACCACGTTTCGATTGTTCTACAAGAAAGGTGTATTAAATTGTTAGTGGACGAAGGTCTAGCACATACCTACTTGTCCAGAAAGACGGACCCGGCCTACAATAAATATGTCCCAGCTGTTAAGAACTTGTTTCTTTTCATTCCCTTTGCGTCCATTGCCACTGTCGCGACTCTCCCGGAGGTCAATTTTTCCAACAACTGTTTTTTGTAAGTCTTATTCAGGCTTTTACGGTCACATAGGGTAAGTGCGAGTCATTTAGGGAAATTATAACAAGTCAAATAAACCATTTAAAAAATACAGAAGTAATGATTACAGTCTATTGTTGTTGTCATCCAGCCGATAACATTGAGAAAACCACAAGGCGGCTAATGAAGAACATTCGTGATCATCTACCAGAATGGCCTTGGAACGGTTCGGGGGAGCTCATTTCCAGTGCGGTCGGCTCCTACATAATTGACACTGGCCATCGAATAAATCCAGATAAAGCGTTCACCTACAACTTCCGTCAAGGCTGCTACAGGGCTGTCAGAGTACGATTGTTATCAACAGCCAAGGCTATTGTTACTAGACCCCACAACCCCCCGCCTGTGTGCTCAAAAACGATTTGTACAAACCATCCACCTCCTTTGGCCAATCATTCCACATCTACTTGAAACCCGAGAAAGCATGACTGACGAACGCATGTCTCATGACTGGCCAGTGCGACGCTAACGCATTCACCAACACTCCCGTCCTCAACCAACAGACTTTAACCCGTTTCACTTCGGTGATTTTTTAATGACCCATTCGACCCGTTATAATTTCCCTATGTAACTCGCACTTACCCTATGTAATTGAGACTTACCGAAAACAGCTGTTTGCAAAAATGACTTCTTGTGAATTCTAAGGGAATCTGGGGAGGACTGAAACAACCGAAACAGACAACTATCTAAGTTTATAAACCGGTCAAAAAAAGCAAATTCAATATTCAACATAAACTCTACTTAATTACAACAGAGTAGCAAAAGCACTTTGAGGCAGCAGAGCGCATTTTTAACTATTTGGCAGAACACAAAATAGTTGTCGACACCGTTTCTGCTAACCGAAGACAAATCTTCATCGGTGTAGAAAAAAACATTCAGTTTCTTACCAGATAGAACGTCTACTCTCAAATTTCGTGAATGTTGCAGATAAGCATCTATTATATCGTCTATGACAATATTACGCAAAAATGGTGGGAGTGGACACCTCTGGTGTACACCGGTCATGGTGCTGAAACAAGCAGACAATTAACCGTAAACACCAACCTGAGCTGAAGTATGAGAATAAAGCGCCGGGAGTGGGTTTACATACTTGATCGGCACACTCTTGCACTAAGCTAAGTCACTGTCATCTTGGGTGATGGCCTATACTAGGGGATGACAAAATCTATCCTCATACATCATGTGATTAGTCCGACTATATATGACTTGGAAGGCATGCCACCTTAACAGTCAGATAGTGTAATGTAAGAATGTCCGGGCTGTATCGCAGAGACTAATCGCGCATATGTATTACGATAAAAACTATATATGTATATGACGAACGAAAGTTGCCGGGTGAGCCACATGATCACAGAAATTCTATCATGAAAGGAAAATTTCTAGTATGACCGATTCATACTGAAAAATGAACAAGACAGATGTCTGTAAAAAACCATACAGAAACCAACCATCAGGAGCAACTGTGATTGAGGGGATGTGTAGATGCTTGACAACATGGTAAAATAACAGAAAACAAAATAATAGTAATTATCACCCGTCGTACACGTAACATAATTGGTCACCTCCTACGGGGTACCCGAGGCAATTCCTTAAGAGTGAAGTAAGATGGAAACCTTCGCTTTCAAATGCGTGCTTGTCAAGCAATCCTACAAAGCCGACATCTTCAGTGGTGACTACTAACCTCTGAGGCAAGTACATTGGTCAAAGTATCAACATGGTCGTCGACGTAAAAACTAGCCCTTTCGACACCTCTAAACCTTCGTTAAAGCACAGATCTATATAATAATAAACGAAACACCACGCACCACAAATATATTTTTTTAAATTTCATACCCAGCCATGAAAAAAGAGAAACACATTGACAAATGTAATATGTTTGTTCAAACTAAATATCTACAAGACATTCAACGACCAGAACGTTTCTCTGAGTTACAAAATCTGATTCATATACAAAATGCCAGCAGAGAAACCTGAAGGGAAGAGGAAAATCCATAAAGCATTTACAAAACGTGCACGATACTGATGCTTGTCTTATCGTAAGCATAAACAGTTAATGTGCAGACGGCATATACATAACACAGAACAGGATGCATACCCAGATGGGAAACACGGATTAAGAGTGTAAATGATCGATCATCGAGATGGAACACAATGTTCGATCAAACTGACATGGTTAGCGCGTCATGCATACAAAAGATGACTGTCCAAAACAGGACCAGACTATTGGATCGCGATTGTATTGTGCAGCGGATGTACATATAAACCGAATAGTAGACGCCCAACCGCTATCCTACAACACAAGAAGTCAGATATCACCCAGGCAATCCTTCACATAACACTGTGTCGCTAACACCACCTCGTCGTCTAAACCAATGGTGCTTTGCTTTGCCTCTCTGATAGAAGACATACACGTACAGTACGCTTGGACAGAATCCCTGGTCATGCAAGTGCTGCTGTAATGTGTTAAAGCATGCTGAAAAGTTATCACGTCCATTTAGATAATGGCAAGAAGCAAAAAGATTGTCAGAAGATGCCCACCTCCCCCACTGGCAGTGTTTTCAGATTGAACACATCCACCGGTACATTCGGAAATGTCCCAATTAAAACGTCTTATACATAAACATACAGTTTTCATGTCAGCAACAAACGTTGTCCATCAAATATCAACTACTTCTTGCATGAAACTCACCAACGGTTTATCAATATCGACTGCGTTTTGTTCTCGTCGCCACTGCAGGTGGTTAAAAGTGCAGAGAAACACAGACATGCTAAATCTGAACTGCACAAGACCGCAAAGTGAGAACTATAAGTGTATGTGCGTAATATCATCGTTCAGTGTGAACATAAAGTGAAACAGAATCAAACTGAGTAAGTTCATTGAGGGTACTGTAGCGACCTGGAGATTTCACTTGCCCGCCTGCGGTATGATGTGTAAAATAGTTCCAAAACTCATAGTTGCATATTGTACCTAGGCTATTAAGAAAGTTCGCATGATGCATGTTGTCCGATTGTCTGTCTGCATGTCATGTGACTACGGCGCGAACCCAAAACGCACACGTGTGTCACACACTTCCGGTTTAATCGCTCGTCGACGGCCGGTCTCTAGCCTCTCTAGCTAACT
>JTDE01020898.1:3928-37873 GCA_014338405.1 Paragonimus skrjabini miyazakii | reverse complement strand
GTGGTGCAGCGCAGGCCACTTGGGGCGATGATTTAGAGCGCAGGAGTCCTTTGGCTTCGGTCACTGTGACCGGCTTATCCGTTTCGGATGCCGCCAACCATGAATGAACACCTAGGGACGATATTTGGCTTTCAAACTCTTCATCGAGCGCAAACGCAAGCTATTGGCGGGCGCGATTGAACTTGTCCAGTATTTTGCACCTATTGATATCCGAGCTTGTGATGATGAATATACCGTCCACGTGTCAGTGATACTGACTGAACCGGGTGATGGTGGATAGAAGCGTGGTACGTTCAAGCCTTCCCATGAATATATCAGCCAGGAGAGGCCTAAGTGGGGATTCAATTGCTACACCACCTGTCTGTCGATACAGCATACCGTGAAATAGCAGTTGTACATCGAGTGTGCTTTGGAGTAGGACCTCTTCCAATCTCAGCATCGATATTCTAACATCGAGTCTGGTCTCGGACACGTAATCACAAATAAAACTAGCAGTCTCCAGCAGCGGTGCGCTATTGATTAACGACACTACTTCTGGTGAAAATGATATCTATGAATAATAACTGACAACTCGGGTCAGGTCGCCTATATGGTCCATTTGACGCCTGTGAAACTATTCAGCCTACCCGTCAAGTCGGCGCGACCGGTTGGTGATTTGTGAACCATCCTTACCACATATGACTTTACTTACACCGACTTAACAGCCAATATAACCACGAATCAAGAAAAGTGGTCTTGCTATTCCCAGATAAAAGGTCTTGTCCCATCTCTCGACTGTTCGACCAAGTGGTTTTCATGATCCTTACGCAAGCTTTTTGTCCGCTGGTGTTCGAGCGACGCTTGTTCATAAGGTTTGCTATCGTGACAAAGATCCAGTTCTGTCGAAACTACACAGCTCCTGTTGAACATAACTCTTCACAGCATTCTTTCATAGCTCCTGCAACTTGTTCCCAGTGTTCGTGAGGTCCTCTTATCTGACTCCAACTGGGTAATTTGTTCGTCAATGATTTCCGGTAAACGTTCGTTACACTCTCCCCGCTCGAATGCTAGTTAGATAATTTGCATTTACGAGCGTATGACCTCTGAGCAACTGAAAAAACAAAACGGGCACGCATAACAACATGGTCCGGGCCCAGATGGTTGCTCCAAAATGCACGACATTCTCCACTAGATTGGCACCATGTGTAACTGACTGTCATGTAATCTAGTTGTATCCATGGCTGAGGAGAACAGGGCGTTCTCCATGCAACACGATGCTTCTTTCTGTGTTGAAATAATGTCCAAAATATAGAGACCGCGCGATGCACACAGCTGTGACAGTCTTTTTTCGTTGTCAGTACGTTGTGCCCGAACACCGTCTCTCTTCTGGAAAAACGACCAAGCTGAGCAATAAAATCGCCGACGGGTGTGATAATCTCAGAGTGTATTCCAGAAGATCAACGAGGTCGTCTTGGAGCACATTATTGGTGACATCTAACCAACCATCTGTCAGAGTGTATGCGTCGACAGATCTCATAATAGATCAGGGCAGGTTATCATGTCCGGGTACATTACCACGACATATTTGGGAGTATATCTAGAAAACTACATGCAGTACAGAGGATTGGGGTCGCTTTTTCTGATGGCGCTTGCTGACCCGCTGTAATTCTGGCGCGGTTGGTGTGGAACCATTGTGGGGTCAAGCGAACCAAGACAGCGACTAGATGTTAACGCAATGAGTTGATAAGTGATATCTTGTCGATACGCACAATCCACTTGCGAGCAATCAGACGAAACGATAACAGCGGAACTATAAGAGAACGCACGGTGTGAGTCATACATTCGAGTTCGCGAGGTATCTGTTGATATTCCTACTCGTTCAGATAAGTGGTCAAGCACATGCGAAGGTTTGCGTCAGAAAGGATACAAATGACAGCCGAAATTCAAACAGTCATCGGTAAATAACTAATCTCGCCACGCAAAGTTCCGCGCCCTGTGCTATGAACTGTTATAGTGGAACCTCCCAAATAGGCATAAACTATCAACCCATGCGATGATCGTCACTAACGATTGTCTAGGCTTTATCTATCAATGTTTGATCGCCAGATATAAATGGTGAGTTAGTTTATCGCTACGTCATGGTTTAAATACAGTTCACCGTAGAATGATCACTTCTATGTCTTTAAATTTGTATAAAATAGCTGAGTAAACTCAGCCGTCAATTTCCACTATATGGATGCGAGTCGATGTCGAAACATCGATAAATCCATTATACTCAAAATGTGACCAAACTCGGACCAGATTCATATTACCTATGTTACTCCGGATTTTGCATCCGGTAATCCAAGTACGGCCTCTAGTGACACTGGCCCCACAGAGTACTCAAACAGCTTAGAGTCGTTACGAGACATTGGTGAGCGAATTTGTATCAACTTTGCAAACCGATAGCTAAGTCGGCAACGTAGACGTTTAGAAATGCAAATGTACATACGAACAGAGAAAACTGTTTTTACGAAAATGTGAGACAAATTAATAATATGGACCGAACCTATCAAAAACGGTAAGATGTAATAACATGTTGTTGGAACCGTCCAACATAATATTGTCTTGTCTGAGTCTCTATTGAAGTTTGGAAGGCAATGAAAACAGAAACCCCGTGCATTATTATCGACTCTGGCTGATAGAATGTAGATAGAAAGGCAGGCGATGTATAAAGCGAGTAGTGATGTTTGGCTCCGGAACGGGGACTAACAAATTAACAGCTTGACTATATTAAGAGTAGATTGGAAATCAGAAGTATCAAAATTATACAATGGAGTAAGTCTATTAAAAATCTTTATTATGGTCGCTACAGGCTATTTTCTGCTTAACGGACGTTGCATTTTGTCATTTGAATGTTCTAGAAATGTTGGGAATGCTACTCGCCTATAAGAATGTGAACAGTGTTACTTTCTGAATCAGGCTGCAAGCTCGCTGTTTTCTAAACTATAAGACAACGAGGTAAAGTAGAGTAAGTATTTTTATCAATCATGCGCCAGCATTTATCACCATAGCTGATGGCAGATGTTTGGTTTATAGCAATAACTATCGTTATTTGCAAGGTGCACACAGTCCATATATCTTTGATGCATACAATTTAAGATATAGTTTGAGTAGTAGAGCTAACGATTCTATTATTTGGCAAACAGGTGACATAAGATTACGACTTTTAAATGTCATATCTTCATAGATGTGGTTCAGAAACGAGGTTTGATTCGAAAGTGGATTGTTCCTTTGCTAGAGATTCCAGACCATTCTTGTATTAATTGTATCCCAAATAAGCTCGAATGTTAATGAACGATTCGTTAGCAAAATTCTATTGTTGCTTAATGTCGGTTGCTCTTTTGCAAATATGTTCATTTGTGCTGCGCGGCGTAAATAACAGTATGTCGATTATACGTAAGTAACAAAACCGCATAAAGTGTTAGAACTTATCAAGGTCTGGATAGCGCAGCAGAAATGGCTGACGGTTATAAATTGAAGTAGCGGGGGTGAAATACAAGAAGAAACATCGGAGTGCAGCATCCTATGAAATTGTTCTTGGTACGTAAAGGAACTGAGCGTTGGCGTCTGTGGCAACTTTGACGGTCTAGGCCCAGTACCGTGCGCAGATGAGTGTTTTTGTTTGTTGTCTTGTTGAAACGCATAACCCCTGTGTTGCTTTCTTGAATAAATAACCCTTGTGCCATCCGCGTTCTTGGCTCACAACACGACTGCGGGGTATTAGTATTTAATAGTTAACCTGTAGGTATGTATCGATTTGATGATCAGGTCTGTTACAAATTTCGCCTTGATAAACAACGGATATCCAGACCGAATTATCGTGCCCAGTCCGGCTATTCCCTGGCCTACGGGGACCGCCACAATGGCAAAACATGCTGTTTGAAACATACAGCCGCGGCAAATTAATAACTTTTCGACAAGTTGTAGCAGGCGTCCTCTTGCATCCCTGAATAAAAAACTGAGAGCTTCGAGGACAGGCATTGCCCACTCAATTTTAAACAAGGGGTTGGCGATAATTCTATGCTGCTATGTTTAGTTGTGCCCGTACCCACCTTGGAATGTGCTCACCGACCCAGGTTCTCAGTAGTCCACTGGTTCTCCCAGTGCATCGCTCTCCACAGCAGCACAGAAATGTATGTTACGTGGAATGTAGTCGGGTTTTCCAAGTTGAATTTCTTGATAGACACAAGAGGTGATGTTTTAACCAATCGTACACACATTTGGGCGGTGCGGTGTGCTCTGGAAATAGTGATTTTTAGACGTTGTTTCAGTAGCTGAGTCAACTGACCTCTGGGACACTACAGTTCAATTCATCCAGCCTTAACTGTATCCTGTCGTTCTGCGTCGAGTATTGTCTGAAGTACCGTGCACACTTTCGCATGGGGCATCAAGTTCCTTAAGTAACTTTTTATAATATACTGATCCATTTCTGAACTTAATAGGAAAATCTTTACGAAAAGCCTCGAAGACTCTGAAAAGAATTCCGGCAAACACTGGTAGGTATTTCAGCGTATTATCTCGGTGTGTCTACGCGGTCGACACGGTTGGCACTGCTTATTATATTAGTGTTTTCAGCACCACAAATTAAGCGGTTCGACATCGGTATAAACGATCAGTTTGAAAACTTCTAGGTTAATCTCAACGTCCGCATTCCATATCCGTGGATAATTGGAACCGAAATTGTCGAACTGTTCATAAAAACCCCTATAAGTCCAACACATTCCACTCTACTGAAATGATCAAGAACGAATCACAAGTTAACAATTCCAAGACTGGATGGAGTATCTGGTGCGGTAGCCCTCGACAAGATGATTATATTAATAATATACAATTCATAGCCATTGATGCGGATAAGTTTGCCTCGATTACATATTAGGACGAGATCCTAAAATTTGAGACGTTCATGGAAATACTTTTTGAGCCGAGGTAAGAAGAGGGATTATCGACGGAAATATTGAAGACACTCAAATCATCTACCTGCTTCACACATCTTATCTATAGACGGACCAGCCGAAACACGAACTCGTCACATAGCTAGTCAATTGGTTTTAACAGAGAACCGCTAGAATTTGCGTATCTACACTGGAACTTGTATGAAAACTGTGTGATGTGTTTAGTCTTGAGTACACCTTTAAAATGGGTAAGCAACTTCATGATATAACTAGGGGGGATGCAGACGATCAATTAGATCTTGTGCAGAGCCTTACGTCATCTTTTAATTCGAATTCAAACTGATCACTTAGTACATTTTTGTCTAACTTCGTACGACACTTAGGACATGGTGTACAGCGGAGCGGTGGTAGATAGAGGGCTTTCGTTTGAACATCGATTGTTCAGTGTAGAACTGGTGTTCAGTCAATGCCGTCTAGACGATTAACGCTGGAAAGAAAATTGCCTGCGTAAAGGTTCGGGGAGTTAAAAACCGGCCGCAATATCCTTTCCTAAACAAAGTCTGCACAGCTAGCCGACGCTAGCAGAGCAAGATTAGCCCAAAATCACGACAACTAAGGCATTGAATTGTCATAGCTACAGTTGAAACGAAGGTCATTTTCGTCAATGTGTTTCTCAATAGTGGTGTTGTTGAATCATTGTATTTATGTGTCCGTCAAACAGTCAGTGACAACGCCTCACTCACGGTTTAGTAAATGCTCACTTACGAATCTTTGTTTGGAAGACCAATGACCTGAAAATGTTCAGTTTCTTATGTGATGGTTTACTGGCTCTCATATAGTAACATTTTCAACTAATAACGAGCTAACTGAACAACACAATAAGTGAGCGTTGTACGGCTTGATAAAAAGACGAATGACAAGGTCGATACGAAGCACAATCTTAGTCCAACGAGCGCGATCATATAATCGACGGTCATCTACACTACTCAGACCAACGGAACTAGGATGATCCAGTCTCGATGGCCCGTAACCGTTGAAGCGAATTTCATCGAACTACACAGTCCAAAGTTTTGCGCACATACGAAATTACTTGCGTCTGGGAAATCCTATCGCTACTGATCTATTCATTTGTGCCCCCTTACTTACCACTCACATTTAACGTAAATCATTTGTAACCTTAAAGCTGCAGTATACATTTTTAGACTATGCGGATGACTGCTATACCGTTTTTAACTTAGAAATTTACGCTCCGAAAGTCAAGATATCGAAAACATTCTTCATTTTGTTTTCGTGATCAATTAATTGTAGTCTACTACTGCACAACTTGATAACTCCCCATTGGTCTGTACAGAACACACCTCAAACCTGAGACTGTTGGTTTCCTCTGACTATATCTACAGGAGCTCAGTACGAAGGTGATATATAGCGTCACATATTTATTTCGTTAAATTATCCACCAAAGTCACTTCCATCTTTGTTCGGACAATCAAATTGGTCAGAAAAATGGAGGAGATGTTTTTCAGCAGGCAACCCGTACGGGTCAGACGCGAAAGTACAGAGAACTCGTTCGTAACTTGTCTAAGTTACTCTTACAAAATATCGATGATGTTTCTATCAATCAGTTTCCACACAGTCCACAGACCTCTTCCAACGCCTTCAACATCTTAGTATTGTATACCAGTGAATAGCAAAACTAACGGCCCGGCCAGCAACAATTTGCCCTAAAAATATAGATGTTTGTGTTCTCAATGTAGTCAAATGGAGTTAATGTGCCAGTGATGAAGCCTACTAGATCGATGTTTCGTTGCTTATGGTTTAAAAGCTCCACAGCATGTTTTCAGTAGTAGCTGCCGCCATGTCTTAGAAAATTAAAGTACTTGTAGTTTCACAGCCCTGAATCTTATTAAATCAGTACAACCGAAAAAACATTATGAAACTGGGACCAGGCGGCCGTATAGAATAAGATATTTGGCCGATATTGTGAGATAAGTTGAACGCCGCACAAGGTCGTTCTAGCTGGCCAGGCTATATCACCTTGAACTATCTAGCAATTCTGGCCGGATCATTTTGGGAGTAAATGCTAACAGAGTATGTTCCTATAGTTCAATCTACTGAATATTAGATCACTAGGTCTAACTCATATCTTCCAGTGGACCAGAAAGCATCCTACACGTCAGCCGTATGTACATCACTTCGTAATTTTAGGAAGCTCGTGGCATCACTAGATGACTTGTTGTAGAATTTTCACAAACATATTCGGTTTACCCAGTGACACTATTGGACAATCAGTCTGTCTGCGGTGAATAACATGATCGCCAAATGTTTTCGACTTAATAAATCAACACAACGGAATCGATGGAGTCGTGTAGACTCGAGGCGCTAATGAGGATTATTTACACGGTTGAATGAGAAAAGGTGAACCATATGTGTCAAAGGTCAAACACACGATGCAAATCACGACAGACTGACAATGTTAATCATCTGAATTCATTCTGGGTCAGAGGAAGTTCAGTTTATGCACATACGTCAGACCGTAACAGATCTGAGCGAGGGCAACATCAAGTAATCAGTGCTAGATGAACAATCAACAGCACAGTCTGAAGAATATTTGCACAAGAAAAAAAATCGTAATTTACGGAGTTCCTATCTACTTAACTTTAAGCTCTGGCAGATCCGTCTCGGTTAAAATTTCTATGCTTATGCTGGCTGATAGCTCACATATTAACAGTGTTTGTTAATAGTAACGTTTGTAGTGGCCTAATCAACTAAATGATCAAAATATGGTAACGGTAACGGATAGGCTCAAATGGTAAGCGTACAAATAAAACGGAATATGTATCAGTGAATTGGGGACGACTCATTGATAAGTCAAGGTCCGCTGTATTGAATAGACCACCACAAGAGAGAAAGACACCGCCTGAGATGAGATCCGGAACACGACCAACGAATAATTCCATCCGAGGCTTGGGATGATGAGCGTTGGCAGATCGGCCGATACGTTGAGCTAAAATATTTCACCCTGCAGTTAGTTTACCAACTTGAAAATCCGCACAAATGAAGAAGACAGAGACGACGCGCGGTAACTCTGATCACCACATCCTCATTGACGCTCAAAAGACTGATAGCCTAACAATCAAATGATTCTAACCGTAAGGAAAATAATGTAATTTCAGTTTCTATTCCGATTGTCCTGCGTGATTGTGCGAAGGTGAAGCCTGTTTCGGTTCGAATGTGTGCAGCCGTGAATAATTTTTCACTGCCACTCCGAACACCTGTGACTATATTCAACATAAGACACTAACCTGAGACGAATTTACCCTTTCAGCTTAAAGAAGTGTTAATCAATTATAGACTATTTATGCAACAACCTGTCGAAAACTGGCACTTATAGGGGCGGTGAGCAAGTGCGTCAATTTGTATCACAATACTTGTGAGTTCGAATATAATTCAACCTAACCATACATGCTGAGTGCGAACATAAATGAAAATGGCTGTATAGCAAGTATGCCCCATGAACTATTGTATTAAACAGTAATCCCATATTTCCAGATTTACTCTTCAATCGAAAATAATTTTTCAATCAATAATGATTCTGTCAGTCAGCTCACGCCCAATTTTGTCATGGCAACTAATCTCAGCATGATCAAGCTTGTCTCCTTTCTTTTACTATCAGGTATTGTTAATTATATGGGAATAATTTAAAGTTTGTTATCTATGTGTTCAGATAGGTATGAAAACTTGTAAATATAACCATACCTTTGAACATAACCGATTTCCTGGACTGAACGCTCAAAAACTAGGGTGGATTGAAAGTTTATTGATTATTTCAAATGTGCCTCACAAATAGCTGAGAAATATTATCTTTCATTTAAATGTGGTTTTATATTTGCAGGGTCGCATCTGTAATAAACTTTGCTCTTCGTGTGGGGGTCTAAGAGTCACCAATTTTAAAAGATATCCTCATGAGGTTTGTAGGGACTGTCATAAATATTTTTGATAGGCACATTCATTTGTACCTTTCTGAAAATTTGGTTTTCTCACCTGCTTTTGTTTAAGTCCGTTACGTAATATCCGTTCCCGGGCTAAAATT
The DNA here is from genome assembly GCA_014338405.1 of Paragonimus skrjabini miyazakii. NCBI lineage: Eukaryota > Metazoa > Platyhelminthes > Trematoda > Plagiorchiida > Troglotrematidae > Paragonimus > Paragonimus skrjabini miyazakii. The sequence goes on along the minus strand of JTDE01020898.1, from coordinate 28,870 downwards.
ACAACTCGCTCCACACCTGGCTGGCTTGACGTGTTTCTCTGTACACACTATTTTCCAGGGTCGGTACTAATACACGAGGGTCAACGCGCTGAATCCTTGTTTTTCACTGTCGATCGGTTTTCGATAGTGAGTACTGACTGGATATTATTCTGTTCGACTGGTTCCAACAGGTTTAGCTCTTGGTAACCCATGGGAAATAACTTTTTTGAGGATGACGAAAACAACTGATTATTTTACATAAATTCACAGGGGTGATTGCCTTCACGCAAGCTCTACTACACTGCAAGCAAGTGTGAGGCACAATGCACACTGTGGAAATGAACAATTTTTTGAGCAGCAAGATGCCCGGAGGTTTGACAGGTTAATGTTATGTTAAACGTTAGATTGTTGGAAAAAACGATCAACCGTTTGGAAAGTAATCCACATATTCTTTACAACCCCAACGACCTTGACTAATTGATCTAGTTGAAAGGCGTCTGGACTGCAATCTAACGCTTATTCACAGGTTGTGGGTTAGATTATCACGGCGTGAGTATTGCGCATGAGAGTTAACAAGGTCGAAACAGCTACCTACCACTTCTCTAATAGTTAATGGAACCAGCTGTTCACAACAGTACTTTTATTATACGTAAGTGATTTGACAGATTTGAGAATTTAGAACAGATCTAGTTGCATAAAATGAGTATGAATAGTGGCGTCGGTGGATTCCACTATTTGTTTGAGAAATCGTTCCTGGACAGACAATCCGGTCGACCATTGGACGGATTCTATATGACGCAGAGAGTTGGGTGGGTCAAGGAATCCAAATACGACAATTCTGAGTTTCCGATCCGGCTTTGTATCGTTGTTAGCAGAGCGCTTGCTACGTATTGGTTAGCTGATATGGTCGCTGGTTCGAGTCCATCTGAAGCCCAAATTATTCTGCATGTGAATCTCCTTCGAGAATAATCGAATTTCAAAGCCATTTCATTCCTGTGAGTCCAATGTATGCTACTGTTCATCTACGCCGTCTAAAAGCAACTCGCCTTCTTTTGGTTCACAGGCAAATCTGAATCGATTCACTTCTTCAGCCGTTTTGCTGTTTTCTAATCAAACGCTTTCTTCATCCTTGTATTAGTCTCAGATACAAGTAAAACCAGCATCATAGGAAAGTGGCGGTATTATTAGTAATTTCAAGGCGTGATTTTTAACTCATGTGTTGTTCAAGTTACAGCTAACCAAGCCTTCACTCAAAAAATATGTTGCATATTCACATATCACTAACATTACACTCAGTTGAATCGATAAATTCATCTGACTGTCATATTTTATTATCGTTAGCATGTAAGCCATTCAAATTGAACGGACTATTCTTCATTGGTTACAAATTTTACCTTATATGTATTGTCTAAACAAAGCAGAACACCTGGAACAAATTGAAAAATCGGGGTTAAACCGGTTTCACCAAGACACGTTCGTTTTGTAACAAAACCCTTAATCACGTTCTGGGAAAACCTCTGAGGACATTTTCGTACAGAGCATGATTAAATGTGGATAAGCTGTAATTCTATGTTAAAAAAAATGAGTTCACTGCGGAAACTGATATGTATCGTGCTGGAGCACGCATTTGTATGCACGGGCTGTCACGGTCAGTAGCCAACTGAACAATACTCATTCGAGCGGTTATTCTGTTACCATGGGTACACAAGGCGTAAGACGAATGGTGGCTTTGGATACATCATGTGCGAACCACAGGAAATAACTATCAGTGTACGCATTTAAGTAACATAGTGCTCATCGACGATTAACTCACTATAATAGAGTGTATGTAGAAGGCGCCTTGTATGCAACATTACATTTCAGGAATCATCGACGTTTTCTTAAAAGATATAACCCTAGGACAAATCCGCATGGTCGTCATACGAAGACTTGAAATCTGGACGGACACGGTTATCTTTTCGTATCGGAGAAGACGTCAATCAAGTCTGTCCCAAACCCCGATGCCACTGAGTGTGATGGTCGCACATCATCATCATCATAACAGCCATGAGAGTGACCAAAAGGTACTGTGGCTCGGGCCGCCGTTCACCTCAACAGTGACGTGGAATATCTTAGAAAAAACGTTATTAAGAAGGTTGAAAATTAGCAAAAGAATACTAAGCGGAAGAACTAGAAATGGTATGGATACATGTACGTCATTTACTGCGACACATTGTCATCTCAGATAGTGTCTCTAACCAGCGGTTTGAGTGATCACGAGGACCCCATCCAGGCAGGCGACACCTACCCACTTTGCTCAATGGAGCAGTCAAGGTCCTCATATTTTGTGACCACGTTGTTGCTTGACCACCACGTGGTTTGACCCAACTGTTGGTGGCCTCAGCATATAATGCCCGGTACGGTAAACGATTAGATGACATACCGAGTACGTGACCTAACCATCGCAAGCTGTGTACCGTAATTAGTTGACCAATTGATCGCGCATCCCGAGCGTTCCGGAATACGCGCCGGCGAACTGCCACATTGCTCACACGATCAGTCCACTTAATATGGGCCAATTCGCGGAGACAACGATGGTCAAACACAGCAAGTCTGTTAATATCTTATTTGTGAACAGGCCACGTTTCCGAACCATAAAGCAAGATGGAACGCACAGAGGTAATATATACCCTTCCTTTCAGCGACAACCGGACGTCTTTTCGACGCCACAGATGACGCAGTTTGGCAAAGGCAACTCGTGCCTTTGCAATCCTCGCTGATATCTCATCAGCAATATTACAGGCTGATGAGATAGTGCTACCCAAGTATGTGAAACTGTCTACAGTCTCAAGCGGATTACCTGCAATGAAGAAAGTAGGAGTTGAAGTGCCCCAGTCTTGAAGCAACACTTTGCACTTTGAAGGTGCAAAGCGCATTCCATACAAACCAGCTCGGTCGCACAACCTGTCCAGCATGGTCTGCATGTTTTCGGCAGAGGGGCTAAGTAAGACAATGTCGTCCGCATACTCCAGATCGGTCAATCTAGCGCCAGGAAGAAGCTCAACACCAAGTCCACTGTATTCCCGAAGCGCACCCTCTAGAATGTCGTCCATGACAAAGTTGAACAGGAAGGGGAAAATCGGACACCCCTGACGAACACCACTAGAAGTGGTGAACGCCCGAGACAGTTGTCCATAAACTTTCACCCTGCTTGCAGAGTGAGCATGCTGGGATCTCAACAGATTCACGTATTTCTCTGGTACTCTATTCCGAAGGAGACAGCTCCAGACAACGTTACGAGCAACTGAATCGAAAGCAACCCTTAGGTTCAAAAAGACCACGACTGTCGGTTGTTTGTAACAGTGCCGATGTCCTAAGGTCCGTCGCAAGGTAAAAATATGATCAACACACTCTCGACCGGGTCGGAATCCTGCTTGTTCTTCACGTATCTAGCTTCCTTTGGGCTTAGTGAGCCGACGTAAAATGAGACCAGTGAGTAACTTGGACGCAATAGGCACCAAACTGATGCCCCTGTGGTTGCCACATAGACTTCGGGACCCCTTTTTGAAAACGGGAATGACTGTTGATAGGCACCAATCACGAGGCACCTCTTCAGTCTCCCAGATCGTCCGGAGGAGTCGCGTCAGTTCTGATATCAACCTCTCGCCACCATCCTTGAAAAGAGAAAGAGGGAGGAGGTCTGGTCCTGGAGCCTTATTACGCTTTAATAACTTAAGCTCCAGGACCACTTCTGTTTTCGACGGAGGACCGTCTGGAATGCAATAACTGACCAATCGGGTCCCGTCGTCCACATGATCTGGTGGAGGCCAGCTGAACTGCTCTTCAAAATGTTCAGCCAACCTGTCAAGTCGGCGCGATTGACTGGTAATAAGTGAACCATCTTCTTCACATATGGTCTCACTTACACCGACTTGACGGCCAGTACAACCACAAATCAGAGAAAAAAGCTTTCTGCTATTACCAGATTAAAAGGCTTTTCCATCTCTTTTGATTGTTCGACCAATTATTGCTCACGGTCTTTGCGCAAGCATTTAGTCAGTTGCGTTCAAGTTCTCGACGGTCGTCATCATATTCCGAACCAGGTGGGGTCAATCGACGCTTGTTCATAAGGTTTATTGACGTGACGGAAATCTAGTTCTGTCAAAACTGAACAGATCCATCAGAACATACCTCTTCACAGCATGCTTTTATAGCTTCGGCGTTTTGTTCCCAGCGTTGATTAGGATCCTCCATCTGACTCTAACTGGGCAGTTTCTTCACCACCGCCTTTTGGTAACCGTTCCTTACATCCTCATAGCTCGAATACCAGTTAAGCACCTTACATTTACAAACGTATGTCCTTTGGGCAAATGACAACACGAAGCGGGCACGTACTACAACATGGTCCAAGTCCAGATGGTTGCTCCAAAAGGCACGACAGTCCTTAACAGAGTGGCGCCACCTGTAACTAACTGCTATATGATCCAACTGTGTCCACGGCTGAGAAGCACACGGTCTCCGATCAACACAGGGCTTTTTTCTGTGTTGGAATGCCGTGCTCGAAATATACAGATCGTGGGATGCGCACAGCTGCAGCAGTCTTTCGCCATTATCAGGGCGTTGTGCCCGGACACCAAACATACGTCCTAGCCGCTTCTCATCCAGAGAAAGACGACCAAGCTGAGCACTAAAATCGCCCGCTAATATGATGATGTCTGAGTGTTTAGTTTGCCTCAGAAGGTCAACGAGGGCGTCATAGAACGCATCCTTGGTAGCAACCGAACAGCTGTCCGTCGGAGCGTACGCCGATATAATGAATACACAACGTCTTTCTGATTTGCGTCGACAGACTTTTACCGATGAATTGAGTCTGACAGCGCACAAGCGGCTGTTTACTGGCATCCAATCGAACAAGCATTGCTCCGCTCTGGAACTCAGTGCGATTCCCACTTCAGCTTGACCGCGAGATTCAGCTTCAGCGTCACCAGAAACCTTGAAAGAGAAGCGCTTGGATCGACAGTTATCTAGAGGTGGGCTCAAATGGATAAATGTGCTAGAATCGTAGACTCGCGTCTCCGACACACAGCACACATTAAGCTCCAGACTTGAGAGAGTACTTGCCAGAGCAGCTTGTTGACCGATTTGTCAGAGAGTGCGGACATTGAAGGCGCCAATGTTTACCAGTTGTCTTGGCCTCAGAAAACAATTATCGCCTGTAGGCATATGGAAGGCAGAAGAAATAGGGGGTAAAACAGTAGGAGAAAGTCGAGATCGGTTAGTAATGTCACCATCGAGAGAACGATAACTTCTGATACTTCGCGGTCGTTTATGCCGCGGAAGGGGGTTGATTTGAGGGACCCTACCCCGAGTCTCTGACTCAAAAGTCTGACCTGCGAGACAACAGGATATAGGGTTTCCTTGGGGGACCCTACCCGCAGTCAACGACTCAAGAGTCGGACGCATTTGGCAGTGAGGAGCTTGCCTAGTCCGAGGGCGCAGTGAATAAGACAATGATGTCTCGTTCTGAACACTGTTACGCGCAGTAGATGTGTTCGAAGCTACCTCAGGCTTTTGAGAGATAACAAATGTATTTCGACCGTATTGAATCATACGCCGGCGGTCACGGTCAACCGTTGGGCGATCGGAGTGCTCTTCGTTTGAGGGTACCTTTCTAACCCTCTTCTTCCTGATACGGAAGACAGCAGTGCCGCAACTATAAAAATAGTTCTGCTGTATGCCCATAGGATCGTGCCTCACTACCTAAGCACTCCTACGAGGTCAGTAGTGCGACATACAATCCTACGAGTGTAACTGCTTTTCGTCTGACTGCTTCCCTTTGGCCTGTCTGACACGGTTGCACCTGGAAGGACCGGAGTCCCAGTCAGCATAGCCCGCCGGATCAAAACAGTACGCAAGCCCGACCATTTCGTCAAGGTAGCAGTATAAGTCGGGATGGTCGCATAAGTTCAGCGCCCAATTTTGATTGCATGTTGCAGTGTAATTAAGTGACACTAAGTGAGTTATTCTAGTCTGTTCGAGCTTCTAGCTCCCAGCTCAGTCGCTTTGCATTATGTCGCCCGGATCTTTTAGATTACCATTCAAGGTGAAAGTGAGGGAGAGAGATCTTCTTCACGGATTACTATACCCATATCCATCCTGCCGGACACATTTGGACGCCGGTTTCTCTATTTTCATTATGTAGGTCATGTCCATGTCACTCGGCGTCAGTTGACTAACGCGTCAGAAGTGTTCGTCGTAGGTGAGAATCAGCTGACATTCTTAACACATGACCGAACCACCTAAATTTATGCTTTCTTCAGAACATAGCTAGAGAACTTGTTCGATACTCACTACATAATAACTATATGGTTTCACCTTGAGCGCGTTGGTGAATGTAAATGTCGATGGTCGATTAGTTAAAGACGACACTGACTGCTTTCAATTAGCAACTGCACCGTAGCATAATCGTCATGCGCACGCGCTCTTTAAGCCTTGGGGAGATACACTGTGCTACCAGATACGGATTTGTAATAAGCTCCCTTCATCCTACCGTTAGGTTGTCAGCTTGGTTCAGCATACCAACAAGGCAACACCTCCATAACTGGATTGTCTAAGCAAATAGAAGGCAACTGAGGAAGATGAGCAGACGTTGTTTATGCCAACCCTGCTGCTGAAACTGTTACTTAATTCTCGATCTGAAGCTCTATAAAATGGGGCGTTGATAGTATGGCCGCACACTTGTTCCACAGACCTCTACTGTCAGGTAACCCTAAAAATGTAAGTAAACACAATAATCAAGAAAAGCACAAAGGAAACGATCACCGGTACCAGTAGCCTTTGTTAATATCTTACATAAACTGAGCCTCACTCATAACTGATTGCAGGTGTCGCATTCATCTAGACGTTGAAATCACCCGTATCCGAAAGGAAGCACCAGTTTCGAGAGTTGCTCTCATTAGAGTTTGTCACTAGTCCATATCCCTGACACGGCCAAGACTAGGACTCCGGCCCGGCTTTCAGGAAGTAACCGTGTTGAACACTGTGCCGTTGACATCGCATTAGACGCAACTTATTCATCATATGTAAACGTACAGATGAGCTCTAACAAGAACGAAACTTGAGTCCAGTGCTTCTTCTCGAGAGGGAATGACTGGAAAGTCTATAAGAATGCGATCAACTGCGACTGATCTTCAGTCTTTAATAGACTAAGTCAGTTACTACTCATCAGTAATATCCTGTATCGTGGACAATACATAACGATATTTTTGATCAGATAGACTGGTGAATTCGAGTTGTTACGGTCGTAACTTTCCATAATCGGTTCTTCAAACGCCAAACCAGCGCAGTTAATTGTAATACTCAGAATCAGGGACTCCGAATAGTCCTGGAAATTGTACTCGAATTGAAGCTTCCCATGCAAGTAATAAAAGACCTCGTATCGGTTGCAGTTCACAAGACAGTGAATCACATTTATAGATGTATGACAGTATCAAAGAAATCACAGTGTGTCATTGGCTGGTCGTACTGGCAAATGCAAAGTCAAACCGTAGGCTGATTGGTGCAATAGACAGCAGAGAACTGGGCAACAAGACATGTAACATTGAGGCTTTTCGTTCAATCCTAATGCGGTATCTCTAACGCGACGCTAGGATTGGTCGTCTTTTAGATCTGTTGTGTCGGGGTTTGGGTAAGCGGTGAGTCGAGTAGATTTTCACCATACGAAGCAAGTCAAGGCTAATATGTAGCTCATGAAAAAGAAGTACTTCCCGATAGGATGTGATACCAGACCGCGTGGAGATACGGCCGATCTCAGCTGTCTTTGCCAGTTTTACTGTCAATTGAAAACAAACAAGTATTACCAAATAACACAGCAGAATGACGCTCAAAATTCATTTCGTTCATGCGCAAAATGGAATGTCGAATCTGTCCGAGCAGAATCAGGTGTATAAGCTGAGACAGTCTGATAAACCGAGCGACCATTAGGGAACCCGAAAACGTTAAAATGGTGGTAGAAACAACAATAGTTTATATGGTGCTGAAGAAAAGTTAAAAACAATAACGCTTTCCCAACTTGCACGTGAATCAACCGAACGTCCGAATAAACAAGCGTTAAACAAGCTTACAGAGTTATGCAAGGTCCCACAAAATGGAAGAAAATGATTAAAATTTGAGTTCAATAAAACAACGGAATGCAGAATGCGACGAGACAGATTATAATCAATGGGTTCGAAAAAGTTTGGGACATATACCTAAACAAGAGTAACGTTGAGACTGGACGTAAACCGTTTCCACATAATCAGTCCAGAATGTCTGCTTTAACCAAAGTGCAAATATGCGGGGCAGAACGAGATCTGTCCTCTGCAAATAAACGGAACTTTCTGTAGCACTTTGTCAGCATATTAAACACACTAGGTTACTCAAACCAAACAATTCATTCACCCCAGCGGTGAAGTAAGCAACACGATCTGTCAGGTAATATTTCGCTGCGGTTTTTCAAATGCTCACAGAGGGAGATATGTGTAAGACAGAAATCCTGGAGACATCCGTGCCCAAAATATCGTTGTATAGTTGAATAAACATCTTATAGAAACTTCCGACTATGGTTAGGAATTCTGCTTTCTATCGACAGGACTCTAACATTCTGAGAGAGAAATACAACATACCGGACATGCGAAGCATGTGCGAAGCTAATGTTAGCGAACAGTGATATCTGCAGGTACCGGTTAGTTTATGACTAATTTGATGGACCCTGAAAATAATTAGAGAATATGTACCTCACGCTAACAAGCGCAATTGACAGATATCATATAATGGTTACCGAAAGACTATAGATCAGCAATGATATTGTCTTACGGCACTCAAATGAACCCAAACGAAACAATAACATTGCGTTCTCTAACATGAGAATTTCCCGGAGCCACCGCATAACTATATTGGTCAGCAACTCATGAGTATAAACAGATATAGTTGGATAAAAGCTGTCTTTCAACAGCTTCGTTCCGGTCCTATAAAGAGTGTCTTAAGAACGTTGTTTCATAAGGTATGTAAACCAAAGAATTAGCAGTCAGGTTGCAAACTTTCTAACGGATGTCTTGATAGACTCACTAGAAAGCATCCAGAACTCCGTGCTCCGTGTGAAATGACAATTACTGTGCCTCAGAAGAAAGTAATTATGCTGTTACACTTCAAGAAAGATTACATCGAAAACTTTCCTATTAAACAAATAAACCGTGCACTGCAACTCCTTTAGTAAACTGCCAATGAGGCTATTGTGCACGTCACAATTCGGACGTCAATGTATCCTACTTAAAGTACATTTTTGCCAATAATGGACTCAACGTTGTGTACATTTGTTCAGACACTGTCAGCTTATCTCTGTCGGAAGAGAGGTGACACAATCACACCCTCAGGCAGTCGACTCTTTTCGGAAATGTATTTAACAACCAATACGTCAAAGTGGTTAGACAATATATTCTGAGTACACATTCCCGAGACGAAACCACTGAGGCATTTTGAATCACTGACGCCATTACTGATTCGCTTTCATTAGTAAGTAGCACTTCAGTCTATTTGAGCAACGTGAACTGATTGCCAGTATGAGTTCACTAAGACAGTGAACTTCGAACACAATGGTGCTGAAATGTGTGTCTGACGATATACGGTCCTCTGTTTATGACACTTCATTCCTGGTGGATGACATTAAATGAGAGGTATTTTCTTGAGAACACAACGGACCGTTGTTATATACGTCAAGCAAATTGTGGTTGATCTCCTTGATCAAGCTCATAACGGGTACAGATCACCCAAGTCCATCAGTAACTGGAACCATATTTTAGTGAACTCCCCTGTTCAATGTGGTGCGACACAACGGCACTAGTTTAGGTTATATTCATTGTTTGACTAATAAGCAACTGGATGAGCAATGCCCCATCATAGTATGTAACCATTCAATCCAGTCAAGCAGCACGTAATAAACCAGCCTATACTTATTGAATTCCATTATTGATTTTTTGCTGATTAAACTCAGAAGCGGTATGCGGATGGATGTTGATCAGCCTTCCGTATTGTGGCAATAGGATGTGCAAAGAACAGATGTGCAAATTAATGTACACTTGTGTGTCTAAATTTGAAAGACCAAAGCACAGATCCCTGATCAGTTTCGTGGTATTCCGATCGATTTCAAGATTGATGGACATTTTAATAGTGAATGGAAAAAAGTTACACTTAGTTTGGTGGAAACAAACTCTTCCTTAGTGTTTTTTTCATAATCATGGATAATTGGTTTTAGGGTAGTTGACTATACAGTGATATACAAATAAAATTGACGAAAAAATTCAAGGAACGACAACATCTATAACAGACGAGTAGAACATTCACCGATATTGGGTGTGACAAATGTACGTGATGAGATTCATTAGTGACCGACTGAATGAATTCACACATAACTGTCAACAATAATTAATTTTTTCCTCTCAATTCAACAAGGCTGCGCCCAATTTTGAAAAACTCTAGATTAGACGCATTTAGCCGTAGAAATTGATGATCCTAAAGTACGAATCAATCGGACTAATTTCCCAGTTTGGTTTGTTGCTCGGGACAGCAAACAGATATACACTGCGAGAGTAAAACGTTTAGTCAAGTGCAGTTGACCTATGATAAACAAAAAACAATGAATGAAACGAAAGTAATATGTAGGGATAAACAAGGCGAATAAACATTTGGGCAATTTCAGTCATCAACATCCTCAAAGATATAGGCCATACGTGATCTCCCTTATAAAAAAAGATTACAATGCTAAAGATGTGAGCCAAAAGTTAAAAAATTGCTTATAACTCCCACTTGATCCTTTTCGAGATTACGATTGTTAAACTACATGCGCAGTCATAAGTTTTATCGTCAGGATCGTCCTTCCTTGGAAAACTCCGTCTCCCGTAGCATTCACCAGCCTACCTGCAGTTACGATGGTGTGCACGTAGGCAGCACAGACAGGAACTGTATACAGATGAAGGCAGAGCACATCCTCAAGTGGCTAGTGCGGACGTTGCCCCAACCTGAACAGCCCCATCATTTCTAAAGCCTCTGGTCACAAAACACATGATCACAACAATCTATTCACATCATGTCATCTGTTTTTACTCAATCGCAACCCCATATTGCACTGTCCGAAGCAGTGTTAATCAACCCTTACGCACTGGCTCCCTGACGCGACCTGTCGCGCTGCCGTTGCACTGACAATGTGCCTTCTGCCGGTTTCTCCCTACATGACTGTAGTTTCATATACTGTATTGTCGCTTATTCCTAAACTTACATAATAATGTGACCAGCCAGTAAGAATAGCCAGCTTATCATTTTATCGTCCCGATAACCTTGCTACAAATAATGTCATTCAAGCATTCCTATGGCAGACGATAGAAGGAGCCTGTCGACTTTTACCTACGGCATAGTAACAATTCAATCTGTAAATTTCATATGAATCACTCGAAATGAAAAGAACACATTTCGTTTCAGACGGGTAACAAAGATTTCATCGATTTTCCTCTCAAAACCGGTTTCGCCTTCCTTCAAACGTATCAGGTATAGACAATCAGAGCAAGTTGTGGATTGGCAATTTCCTGTCACAAGCCGATTTCTTCTACACAATCGAGCAACGGTCCAATGACAACCCAGAAAAGAGACATGGAGATAGCGTTAACGGTCCAGTTCATATCGAGCTTACAAAGACGATCATTTAAATACAAATGTGCTCTGCCAAACCGTTGTCTTTCAAATGAAGGCGTGTTGGATGTAGTGTTAAGTTCCCTGTGTAGTTTGTTAGTAAACAGAACTTCACCCAAAACGTTCCACTCCACAGCCGGCTCAATAACCGCTTGTGAAATAAGATACACGATCTGTGAAACGATGAATGAATACGCAATCAACTCCACGTAAGTAAAGACAGAGAATTCCAACCACTTGTGAGCGAATGTGGTCGGGCGTTTGCATATGACAAAACGGTCGTGTCTGATATGAAGTTAATGGCCCAGTATTCAACATGGTTGCCTTATAAAAACCTAGCTGGAGTTTACATCCCGATCGCAACAAGGAAATACACTGATGATAAGCTCGTACAAAGGTGAAACTGGAGTATAGTGCCTCTTTCCGAGAAGAACTGGCTGAAGTCTGTGGGAATATGAAAACCGCAATCATGTGAACGACATTCAACCTACATCAAACAAGACTGGTTCTCTGTGTTTGATGGATAGGCAAATAAGTGTCAAAATAGCAATCAGAGTAATAAGTAGGCAAATGGGCATTGCCGACCGCGTGTGTGTCAACTTTGTTCCAGATTGGGAGTCCAATTAATTGCAAACAAGACGGGTCGTGTTTCGCAAAAGCTTCTTCCGGATGCAGAGGTAAAAGTTGGGCATTAGTCAGCATTCACAATCTCACCGACTTGAAGTCAGCTAAATGGACAACAGTCGCGTCTGAACCCGTTTCGCTTACATCTATGTTCAACTGCATGAGATAACGTTTAAGTACTCCGCCTTGCAATCGCTTCGTAGTGGACCAAACTATGATACTTGGCACAAACGAACAAATGAGTATACGCGAAGCTGGTTGCAGAACATAGAAATTCGCCTTTGAGATAAGATTCGAACAAACTGGCCGCAAAATTAGTTCTCGATAGAATAAAGCAATGTTTGGCCTTCCAAAAATGCCTTTAGTCAGCTGTTCTTTTGTCGCAGGGAAAAGTTAGTCTGTTATTTGTTTTTGATTAGCTGTGATTCCCAGATGTCTGTCCATTTTTTCTCTTGAACTTTGCTGTGTTCAAACCCACATATCTATTGATCACTGCATGACCGAATTTAGTAAAACAATTGTACTCTGCCCGTTACCTTCTCCGAGCAGCTAAACACGGAATCAGATGGACAGCAGCACTTTCAGCCTCAGCACATTCACGCTCCTTGAATCGCATGAACGCGTGGGAATTGTAGTGGTCAAGCTGGATAGTAGATAATTTTTAACGGGTATTCTGCATTTGCTAGGTTATAACCTGACACAACATAGCTTCATAACAAGTTATAGCACCGTACTTAGTTGTAATCTCCAAAAAACAAGTTAACTGAACCACACCCGTTGGATACACCAACCACGATTTTCTTTTTGGAAATAAGGACGTAATGATCGTCTGAAGCTTCAAAAAGGCCCTACCGCGAATGGAAGAACTAATTGTATTTGTTTCTGAGTCTAGTAACCAGTCAAAACATCGGTCACTATTATTTGGTATAAATTGACCATAACTCACATTTGATCAGGGCTTTCGTATCTAAATAAGCCTTCCGACCGACCAGCTTTGAAGAAAACCACATCGGATGTGGGCCGACTGAAAGGGTCAGCTGAGGGCGAAGGTTACTATAAACTGTGGGGAGAATCCACTTTGAACTTATCTAAATCTCCAAACTCCAACCACTAATATCGTTTAGGCCTATAAATGAAGGATACTAAGCACCATCGATCTTCTTTTACAAATAAATATCTACGGAGTATAAAGGACTCAGTTTCTGAGTGAATAGGATAATTGTACTCATAAACATTGACAACGAACCAAACCTGGTTAAAACACACCAGATCCGGCCCAAACAGAACTGAACTGGAACACGTGACACGACCAGAATCCAGTCTACCGCGTAACTAAATCTAGTGAGTCAATGGAACAATCGTGAAGTGAACACAGGTAGGATTATTGATGGCCAATGTGCGCTGACAAGCAACTATTGGTGATACAAAGCACATAGACGCCTAAGAAATTCGATGGGTCTCTCAAAAATTGTCTGCATTACAGATATTTTTGAAGCTGTAATAGTCATAAATGCCACATACCCTTGAAATAGTAAAACTTGATTAGACACACGCTACTATATAAGACCTTAGTCAACTGGAACATTTCATAGGCCAGATGTGCAAACAGGAATCACGTGGCCCGGCTGACGCATTTCGTACGAAATTATTTTCATTTCGATCAATATTTGTATCCTGTGCACCACATTGTGTTCATACCCACTGGGCACGGTACACGCCGAGTAAACAAAAGATCCGATAACTCCCCATATCCATTTGTTGACATTAAAGATACTGTTTATGTTATATCTAAAGGCTGACAGTAATAAAACATGGGAACAGTGTCTGCCTAATCTCTCAAGCTATGACTCGAACTATGGAACTGTATCTCGATGTGAACGAAATGTCAGTCCGGAGAGTGTCACGATTTACTCGCCCCACCGTTTTATACAAGCTCGTCAAGATAATCAACTGTTCTGGATCAATAACATGTAATATGTGAGCTTCAGCTAAATTATAACCAGTGACGGAAACCGTGGCTTCAGGTGGCATGCATTCTGTTAGCTGAACTTCGAAGCCATGTTGCACGTTAGAATTGGTAAACCAAGTTACCAATAGCCTACGAGTTGTTATGAACCTCAGAACATTGATTAGGACTCGATCACCCAACCATCGCCCTGTCATATGAAATCGGCCAAATAATTCAAGAAACAGTGTCCCAGTGGGATTTCTAATGCTGTTAACAAAGGGATTGACGGCGTTGTTATTAAGCACAAATTACACATTACTAGAAATAGTAGTGTTTCCGATGGCTGATTCCATAGTACAGTAGAGTGAGTGGCAAACCGATTAATGAAACGCCCGTGCTATGTGAGTAGTATCTCATTTTCGTTGGTGTGATATACCCCTCGAAGGAGCATATAATTCGTCAATGATTCGAATAAAGAATCCGGAATTTTCACAAGTGAGGCTCTTTTAAAAACCAGTTTGCAGCACTGGAAAAATAATATAGTTAGTTATAACTAAGGCGGTAACTCTACAGAATAAATTTAAAAAGCGGTGAAGTCTAAAATATGCTGCGTACGGATGTTTTGTTAATACCTTGTTACTGGGACGGAATTAATACAATCAACTTATAGCATGGCAACGACGTTGAAGATTGGGCTACATAGGTGAGATTGTAGTGGCCAAAATTCTAAAACACGTGAACAGGGTGAAAACAAAGATGGGGCTGTCAGAAGGTCAAAAGATTGTCACGAGCTACATGAATATATATATATATAACTTTATGGAGGCGGGACAAAACCAGCGATGATCATCAGTTTGTGCGCATTGGACCGGGCTGGTTCGATGAATGGCAGAAGTCCCAGAAAATAACCCTCGCCGTTTCACATAAGACAATTGATACAGGATGCACTCAAAACTTATTCCGATCCATGTGTTTCTTTAGTGCACTTCGAGCAATGTAATTCCCAGAGGTGCTTGGTCACTTCGTAATGCGTCCGTCTTGTACGGCCGAGGTATCCGACACCACTTCGCCGTTCAAACACAGCCTTTATTGTCCGTTTCTTCCTGCTCCACATTAAGGAATCACCACAGCTTTGTTTTTATTGTTACCTGAAGGCTTGGTCTCGATAACTGACCGTTCAAATCTCGCTAATCAAGCCTACCTTTTCGCCATTCATGTTAGCTAAATATTGATCATATACTGAAGTGGTAGCTGATGAGGACGAACGAAGTGCCTGTACACATGACACGTTCCTGAACTGGAACACGCGAAACAGTTCTAATGAACCAATGCGGTCAACCGGTCACTCATAAATTGTTGATAGACGACTAGTTTGTCAGCTAGGTCGAGAACCACAGGCACACTGGCTCTCGTAATAAATCCACGATGATGGATACCCTGTAGCAACATCTAGTATGGGAACCGAATGCCAGAGGATAGTTTATTCCTGTAACTTTGCCGCGGTCAAACTAAATGCTATAGATCGGGATCAGGTAAGTTGAAAAGCGAAAAAGAGCGGTAATTACTCTTAAATACAAGACAAAATAATCGGATAAATGTCTCAACAGAAAATGCTCTGCCCGATTGCATTGTCACCATCTACCAACATCAAGTGAACTCATGCACACCGCTCGATTACTATACTGTCCCCAATCGACTCAACGCCTGTCCTAAACTTGCGTACAAGTTATTCATAGATCCGCCTCGTGAGCATCACGAAAGCAATACCACAAACAAAGCTGAAAACGTCTTCTAAAATCGTTGGCAATGACTACATCACTAAGATCACCGATATAGTAAATAAAGACTCGTAAATGCATGTCCTTTTGAGCAGCAGTCAGAAACACGTAGAACACAACCCGTATTGCCGTTAATGAAAAAAATGCCAGAAAAGTTGGAGTGCTGTAAAGTTAGATGTGCAAACCAATTGCATATTATGGAAAACAGTGTCGAAGGAAGCGTTTTTATTCCAAACACGATAAAATGCGCATTTTTAACGATTAACGCGAGTACACCGGGTAGGTTAGTTAAGCGCACATGGCGGGTGCTTGAACCGGACCGTTATCAGCAGGATTTTTGGATTCCGGATTCTTTATCGTCTCATCCACGCTCAAAATCAAACAAGCCGCCTCCGTAGCAGAGGTAATTGCGTTGCTTTTGACCAAAGCAGGCTCCCATACGTTATTCTTAAAATTGTCGCAGATGCGTTCATTCTCTATATCGACGCCAAACCAGATACGGTTGTCACCATCTGCTTCTGCAGGAAAGTGAAGAAGAAAATAAGAGGTATGAATAACAACAATCACATAACACACACTGATGTGACCACTTATTCACTGACAAACTGTGAAGACACAAACTGAAAACCATGAGACAAATTAAAGTATGTGAAACAAAGGATAGCATCGTGTTGATGGGTCTAGACTAATCGTTAATAACAGTGCCCACATATCAGGGTTGCATGAAAACAAGTTGCGACGTCGACAGATCGTTTATTTCAAAACAGAAGTCAGATTCCAAAACTGGATGCACGCGAGCACTTGCCCTAATGTGATGTGTTGCATGCATTGCTCAAACGCGTATTTCACCCACCAATGAATGGATGCGCAACCTTTAACTAATTGCATCCTGATCGTCTTACCTGACTTGTCTGTAGAGCCGCCTGTCAATCGTGGATAGTGCAGAGAACGGAACTGTTGATTGTGAGCCAACCCGAGGTTATGACCTGATGTCTAATCGGATTTGACATTATTCGTGAGGTGGAGAAGAGGACGATGCTCGCATTAGCATCTCAAGTTAATTCGTGGGACAAACAAGAATGTAAGCACACCAGTGTCTTGAGTGTTGAATACGCGCAGCATAACACGGCAAGAAAATTAAGGCATTAATCCGAGAATGAAAAACAATCATCCTATAGATGCTATCGTCTCCCAAATCAAGGTCAACCCAACATTGTAAAAAAAAACAATTAACGATTTGGTCTTCAGTTCGCCCTTCACATCTATTTTTTAATGGTCATATGTTGAGGTGAAAAATGTCATAAATGAACAAATCTTGCAAGCTTCGAGATCTCTACGTTATTCGCTTCATTTTCATGGAGACTTTATACGCTGAGTCACATCTGTCAAAGCTGACCAAAGCATTATTGATCATGTCTTCGTGGACGTCAATAAACCAATAGGCGCGCGGCGATCAAAGGTGAACAAATCAACGATGTAGAATCAAAACAAATCAAAGGGTATTTGCGTTTTAAGTAAATATTGCTTAAACACATGGCCCCCAGAGGGTTAAAGCGTAAATCCGAAAAAGAATGATCGCAGCTAAGAGTTGAGTTCAGTTAGGATTAGGCAGATAAGGACAAGGCCACATATACAGAACTACGGAGTCCGACTGAAATAGGGCACGAAATTTGGTGATCAATCAAGTTTAAACGTAAGTGTGTTACGGCAAACTGGTTGAAAGTGACATTGTGTAAACTTTTTTACTCACAGACCATATCTAACACTCCGTGAGGAGTACGGTAACTTTTATGAAGTGAAAACAAATGATGATGGCAAACTACGAGTTGTATTACTGAAGACAGGAACGACTCTATTCTTGGACACATTTATATACAATCATACATATTAAGAAAATGGAACGAAAAGACAACTGCCTAGTTGAGACGATTTGATACGTCCAGAGTGATATCTGGAGAGATGATCTTTTAGTTGTGGAGTTACTTCAATGTTCCGTTACTCGTGCGAAGCACACTGAACATACTAGGTTAGACGTGAATATGTATTTAAAAAATCCCACAAGAGCACTATTAACTTCGAGCCCACATTTAGTCTGGCAGCGTGCTCATCAACAGATGAATATTGTCCGTTGGGTTCAACACAGCTAATCTGTAACACACAACGGCATCAAGTCTTCATCCTCAAAATCCACGTCGGAAATTAATCGGATTTACAGACGTGGCGAAGAAACATGAGGCGACGCAAAGAAGTCGCGAGGAGATTGTATGGTAGGAAGAGGCTTAATCAACAGTTACGAAGTTTCTTAAGACGATCAGCGGGTGGTGCTTAATGATGACCACAGACCAATCCGTTTGATTTTTGGATCACAGAGAAATGATAAAATCTACACAACGTCTGATACGACCAACGACCGTACTTCGCGCATGCGACCTCAAGCTTGAAGAATTTACAGTTCCGGTCAAGCAAACGCCTTGTCACAACAAATACAAACTCAGATTTCGGAGTCCGAGGACGGTCATCGTCGCTATCACCATCAAATCGGAAGTCAATCTTGTAGTCTCAGAAGCCATTCGTGCATTACCAGTGACGACCGGAATGATTCAAGGTATGAAAGAACGCTCCAGCATGTGACGGCCACATGAAGTCGTCTTGGAACAAATAAAAAATGATATGTGAATATAATCCAACTATCTGGAATCGCTCTCATTCGTGAACTCTCGGCAATATTTGCGGACCGGGTGTTAACCTCGCAAACGAGAAGCAAGACACTTCCATTCTTGGTGTCCAGGAATCAAGCGAAAGGATGCATTGACACAAAATGAGCACACTGACCACAAATGGATGCTGAAATCGTACTGCACCACAGAAATTGTCCAAAATATCAGGGGATCGCGGAGACACCAAACAAGCATGTTTCAGTGTTTTGACTAATAGTGCAGCGAACGAGGTACACCGATAAATGGGTTTCAGGGGACGCACAAACATAGCATACTATGATCGATCCATTCACCAAATGACTTGACGTGGGGCAGATAACTAAAGCCATTTCGGTCTACAACTTATTGTCCAAAACAACCATTCAGTCGCTTCAAAGAGCCGGAGTCCTTGGTGACGGAAAATGAAGTTTAATTCAGCACAATGTGTAATTAGTATAGCATCCAGTACAATTGCCCCTTGTCGTATTAGTCAAAATCAAAGGAACAAGCAAGCGTCTAGTGCACAAACAATGGCAACAGTTACTTCATTGAACTCGATTAGCCGCCATTTCCTTTAAAGGCTCCAGCCACCAATTCAGAAAGCATCTTAGCTTGGGAGACGAACCCGGTCTATATTCGCCAACCCTTTGGTAAAAAAAACTTCATTTCGCTGCACCAGATCATCAACTGTCCGCCTCGCACCATACACAAGTCGGCCGCAGCATCAGCAGTGTTCAGTATGACAAAAAAACTAGCTGGCATCTTTAGTACAGGGTCTATCCATCTAAGTCTGTGCAAACTTAAACAGCGAACAAAAGAACTCGTTCAGCAATTACTACCAAATATCCGTCTCCTAACTTCTTCGTTGCTTACCTGCTGATACAACCCGATACAAGCAGTCGAACGAAGACATCGGTGGTCAAATACCTGTAAGGGTTCACGTCCCCTATTGTGAACAGGCAAGTTTCATGGTAATAAGGTAGCACGGCTCGTACTGTCGCCTTTAAGTTCAAGACAGATGTATACAACTTGCCAGAGTTGTCCCACATTAATTAATACCGTCCTAACTTTAAAAACACGAGTTTCTAGTTCATTCCATATACCTCATCATTGCTGATGCAACGTCCACAAACCGGTTAACAACTTCCATAATGTCATCATATAACAGTAAATCTGCGTAGAGTAGTCTGACAAAGGCATTTTGCACCTAGATGCTGCAAATCCCACTCCGAAATATGGAGCAGAGCGGGAGATAATGTCCATAATTGTGTGTATGGTGCGAAAGTTACCAAACGACAATAAGTTGTCAGCATGGTCAACATTAGTCAGTCTTCCATCAGGTAGAAAGTCGAAGCTGACATCTTGTGAGTGCCTCAGATAGTCCTCTGGTATTTTGACTATGGCAACATGGAACAGAAATAATGAAAGTGGACAGCCCTAACATACTCCGCTCTTGTTGGTGAGAAGGTTCACCATAGACCATAACCTGAGCTGAAACAGGAATGGAGCGCCGAAGGTACATTCACATATTTGCTAAGTACGTTCCTACGTTCAAACGACTCTAAAAGTGTAAATCGACTGACACCATCTGACACGGAACAAACGGTCTAGCTCCGAAATGGCAGCCAGAATCGTCCGGTCTGAGTAGCAGGAGTTATCCAGAGGCAACATGATCAAAAGCTTAATGAGAAGCAAGTGGATTCATTGATTTGAGAATGTCAAAGCAGCCACGTTAGTCTACGGTTTAGTGGCGGAGATCATGTGGTCCGAACGAAAAACGGACATTTGGATCCGTTACCAACATCATGTGATGTCAGACTGCCAGCGAACAAAATCGGACGTCTGTTCAACCAGCCGAAACCCACTGAACTCAAACCGCGCCGAAGGGTTCTAGGGAAGTCCATGCAGGTGACCATGCGGTTGCAGTCACACGAGGGATGTATCAGAGGAATAAATCCTCTGCCGTTCAAACATGTCTTCATGCCGCCTGTCCAAATCTGTCACATACGCTCGCTCACAAATACGACTACACAGTGACTCGCTTTCTCAGTGCTTCAACCGTCGTGTTCTCACGTAATGCATTTGTAACCGTGCCACTACACGTACAATTCCAGGTGTAAATTCGAACTTCTGGAAATCCTCCAAACTATCGCGGTTCAGTGATGTTGTTTTAAAACAACCGACCCATAAGGGAGATAATGGCTTGAACGATTTGCACTTGCTTTGATATATATTGAATCGCGCGACGGACACTTTCATTTTCATGGCCCGATTGAAGGAGACCTGAAGAGAACCTGACACGATACTGTTATACGCTCATCCGTAACTTGAGTTGCTTACAAGAACTAAATACCTTGATTTTCATTAAGTTTAGACAGAGATTCCAGGAATCACATCCCATTCTTTCCTTTTCTTTCTTCAAACTAGGGTTCGTTTGTTTGTTAAGCATCAATGTGAACCACTGCTGCACTGCGATGGGTTGGAATTACTAAGAGGTCTCCTAGTCCTAGAAATGCACGGAATGAGACCACTATGCATATCAGCGTGTTAGACTTGTTTGATCTAAAATCATACAGATAGACCTTATGATTGTATACGCAATAACTTCCACACGCGCATCCCACCACGGACATCGGTGTTCAGAAACCGATCTCAGCAGAACATCACTTTCATAGGTGCGCCATATATTGAATCCGCACAAAAAGACTGCGCGCACTGAAGTGTTGTACACCCTACCCTTTAATAAGGGGTTGCAGTCACGTCAACACAACGACCTTGATCTAAGAAGTGTGTTACGTTTAACAAAATTAACGAAAGAAAATGCGCTCCAAAAAATAAAACGAAACATACTATTTGCATGACAATGACGAAGCTGATTAAGGATAGTAGTGGAATCCAGACCCGCATTATCACACAGTTGACGTGGGATTACTTCAAACGCCCGCGCCATTGCTGTGATGAGCAGCTGTTCACGTCCACGAATATTTCGAGCAGCTTCACGCAAGTATCCGCTCAATTCCATTTCAATAGCTCCACCACCTGCAAAAATGGGACTGTGTAAATTACCTCGCTGTGTGCCAAAAAATTAGAATTACACAAAGGCAAAAACAAATGTGGCAAGTAACTGGAGGTGGTAAACAGCGTACAGAAGTTACACATGTACGAGTGTATTAAAAAGTAGTACTCAGCGCATAATGAAGAAAAGTGTTCTAGCATCAAAGGATTCAATTATTCGCAGACAAAAGGATGAAGAATAAGTTGAAGTTATTTTTGCAAACAATCGTAAATAGGTGGGGCAAGCATGAAAAGCAAACCAAACTTCACGAGTTATTACTTTTTCATACACATAAGGAGAATTAGGAAGTTGAACCTTGAAGGGAAAAAATCGTACTCAACAATAGAGACAAATATAATTCGAGCCCGAACTTAAAACTAAACTAAGGGTGTACAGAAGGTGCTTTTTGAGAAACGGCGATAGTTAATTATACATTACAAGTTAAAGACCACAAACATCCATGAAGATTATCAAGGGCAACCAGCCTGTTTAAGTAGCCTTTTATAAATTTACGACGGGAAAAGTAATCAGCTTCGTCCCAAAATAGCACATCACAAACTTACAGACTCGGCTGGAAGAAGTTAGTACATCAGTTGGTACTCAACTTCGATCTGCTGCTGGTATGACGGTTTTTTTATTAGCACAATAAAAAAGTATACCTACATACATCTTCGCCTTTTATATGTACTTACGAATACCACGACTAAGTCTGCGATCGATCCTGATAGTAGTCCACGGAGCAGGAATTGTATTACTAATAAGCAGCTTGGCAGATCTATGATTTTAGATGAGACCCAACTGCCAAACAACTTATTAGTAATACAATTCCTATGCTCAACAGTGGTGTTGGTGAACTCCAGCGTGAACTAGTAGAGTAATTCTGCCGGGGCAGTCGATCCCCTGGATCATTTGGTGGATTCCATATGAGATAGTGGGGCGGGTGGGTAACCGAGTCCAAATGTGAAATTTCCGAGTTCCTAGCGTGGCTTCGTAGCTCAGCTGATAGAGCGCTTGCCGCGTTGAGGCATGGTGTTTCTGTCGCTGATTCGATTCCAGCCGAAGCCCTAACTTTTCACAGTTGGATCTCATCTACAATATTTCTTAGGTGAACGGGCCGAGTTTCGGACCCGTAGAGTAGAACTGAGCGCACAGGCGCAAGGCAAACGCTCCCTTTTACCGAACATCTCCAGGATAAAGGTTAGCGGACAAACACAAATGTTACAGGCTGATATACCACCCAAGTAGGTGAAGCAATCACCAGTCTCAAGCAGCCTTTCTGCAAACAACAAAGAAGGTGGCTGAATGATGCTGTCCAGTCTGGTAATCAACATACGTTAAAGTCCAGTGAGCTATCAGATGTTAGACAAATTACGTTTTGTAATTCATCGAACTGAAGGTAAAATATTACCTGTTTATACAGATGCAAGTGTGTTTGGATAGCGAAAAGCAATGGAGGAATATGAATTAAACCAATATACAGCCACAGTTAACTACTAGATATAAAGACGTACTGGTTCAAAAAAACGGCTTCGATTAAGCAGGCTGCGTCGGATACATCATACAATTTAATCTAAGCTAAACAGCTACTGCTGAAAGTCCAGCAGATTTGTGAAAATATGTAACGAGTATAGTTTTGCAACGCGTAAGCCGATACTTGAACGCGGACTGTTAAACTCACCAGCAACAAAAGCATCGTTCTTGACTGCTCTACGAACGACCATGATTGCGTCATGAAGTGATCGTTCAGTTTCTTCCAAGAATTGTTCAGCACCTCCACGTAGAATGATAGTGCAAGTACGGGCTTGAGGGCAACCTTTGAAGATATTATACCTAATAAAAAGATGTTCAAACGCATCGTGGGTGAGTGGGATAGTAGACAGTCAGGATAAAAAAGAATATACTCCAGATAACAGCAAAACTGGGATAAAATAAAAATGCGATGAAAGTGGTAAATCTGAATGTTAGGACGCGTACGTTACAGAAATAACCGCCGAGATCAGAAACTTAAGCAGTTAGAGACGATAATAGTTGAGTCGGGCCTGATATATACGTTAGGGAATGAGTGTTTTCCAGAAACAAGGAGTGAGAATGGAGCTGGCAAATTGATATATGCGCACAAGTTCACAATCAACGAAGAAGATTGAGCCCACAAAATACAGTTAATCGGTTGGTCTTTCGGACCACGGGAACCATGAAATACGAAACCAGATTTTCGTCGGTGCCTACGTGATACACAAGCATTACTCTAACTGGCTGTCGGAGGTTGGGCATGATGAAACATAACATCGAATGAGATTGAATGCGATTACTTGACTCAGGAATACACCGCAAGATTCCTGGAATAAAAATT
The DNA here is from genome assembly GCA_014338405.1 of Paragonimus skrjabini miyazakii. Taxonomy (NCBI): domain Eukaryota; kingdom Metazoa; phylum Platyhelminthes; class Trematoda; order Plagiorchiida; family Troglotrematidae; genus Paragonimus; species Paragonimus skrjabini miyazakii. The sequence continues at coordinate 4,746 of JTDE01020898.1, read as the reverse complement.
ATATGGAGTGGTCCACTCTCCACAAAACGACCAGCCGTAAAGTAGCGCTGGCACATAATTTTATTGTCTAGTTATGATTACAGTCCACTGAAAAGTTTAAGCACAGGATCTTTTACACCTGCTAGCAGCTTCGCGGTGGAGGCTCTTCCTTTGGGGTTCGCTGTTACGACAGTGTATTCGAACAGATGGAAGTAAGCTTGTGAAGTAGCCTTTAAACACTGATTCTCGTATAACCCACACTTTCTAAGTTTTCGAGACAAACAGCAGATCGAACTAAAACATCACCTGGCAGTCAACAAGGTGTGAAATGAGCTCGATTTTACCCTGTGGCAAACAGCAAAGTATTCCAAAACGATTGGATGTTATTCGCTTTTACGTCGTCCTTCAAATGTGGATGCAGTCGATGTTCTGAATGTCAACGTTAAATAGTGTAAAAATGTCCTTCCTGTATGCTGATTGGCGCACAAAAAATCGAACCGAAGATGAACAGCATTTTAATCTTTATAGTGGAATTTGTCTCACTGAAACAATTGATGTTTCAATCCACAGTGTACTGATCATACGTACAGAACGCAGCGAAAGGGGAGTATATCATCTGCGACAACTTGGCTACCTGCTGCCGGTTGATCGGATAGAATGGAAAACCCTTCGTGGTTTCTCGGTGGCAGTGGTTTGTTTTATCTCGATAACGCGTTGTGTCCACCAGGCATGGCGATGCTCTCACAGTTACTTCCGGAGGTTCAAACGAGTAGCCTTGCCGTCGAGTTATACTCATTGCTGGATGCGGCGGAAATCACAACCAGGACGATAATTTGTCG
>JTDE01020897.1:23567-36093 GCA_014338405.1 Paragonimus skrjabini miyazakii | reverse complement strand
CCATAGACTTTTCAGTCGGCCCCTTTCGAAAAGAAGCACTAGACTCGAGTTTCGCTCTCATTAGAACTCGTCAGTAGTGCATATAATCTCCACTACCGGAACTTGAACCACGGACACGCTGTTCATGAGGCAATCGTGTTTACCACGGCGTCACTGACCTCACGTTAGGCACGACCGAATTATCATATATGAACACTCAACCACGTTCGCTTGTGAGTAATGATCAGGTTGCCCGATCGCCTCGAGAGGAGACAGTTACTGTCTGCTAACTCTAGTCGATGACCCCTCGATAGCTGCGATCAATTATCAATGATGTTCAATCCATGAGTTCCACATAACCCCCTGGCTAAACCCGTAAAACATGTTGCCTATAATGTGAGCGCCTGGTTTCACGGAGTCAACATAAAATTGACATAGAGTGCCTCCGAAAAGCTGAACCACATATACAGGTTACAAACTGAGTGTTTATCACATGAGGCACAATTAACCAGGACCAGCAAAGGAGTAAAAACGACGGGGTTGTCAATACACAACGTGAACACGAGTTGAAAAGACACTGTTCCGGTGAGCACGGACGGTCAAAGAAGACAAAGGTTGACATGAAGACTGGCAAAACTTCTCCAGCTTACTTGGGAAACTGAGGTGAATCCTCATGATGGATACTTACTAACATTTATCCCCGTTTACAAAAATGCGATCTGAAGTTTATGTAGCAACCACACAAGCATAAGCCTAGTCCGCATCGTGTTTAAGTGATTTACTGGCCGTGTACTGCGTCGGCTAGCCAAATCCATCGAAAGGCATAGAGCAGATGGGATTCTGGCCAGGATGAGGGTGTATTGAGCACGTTTTTGTCCGACGACGAGTCTTACGGCAGTAGCATTTCAAAATAAAGTCGACGGTCGTAATCTTTACTAATCAAAAGGCAGCTTTCGATTCAGTTGCTTCAACTGTTTAGTGGGAATGCTTCCTTCGCAAGATATGAATTCACCCACTCTGCAATCACGATGACAATTAGTGAGGTGCCCGTCAATTTTAGTAAGATTATCAGGGGTGTCCGATCCATTGCTTCCTATATATTATTATCATGAATAACTTTCTAGAAGGTGCGTCTGAGGAATCCAATGATGTTAGTGTGGAGTTTCATCCAGACGTTAAGTCAATTTACACAGACGATACGGGCGACAATGTTCTACTTAACCTATTTGCCGAAAACATGCAAGTCATGTTGAACAAGAACAGATACCCCGCAGATCTGCATGAAATCCAATTCAAGTCTTCAAACATTGGTTCAAGATTATGATGTCTTATTCCCACCGCCAGTCGGTTACATAATTCCGTTTGCGCCGATTAAAAAAATCGTGCATACATCGTGACTCTCAAAGTCACATAAATAAGTCAATTTATTTGCATATCAGATCACTCCATAGACCCGAATTCATTTCTGGGACAAAATAATGATCAATCTGTATTGGTTCATTTATGACTAGTTTAAAATGCATGTGTCCAATCAAATCACAAACTGCCTTTCGTCTCTATCACGTAAACTCTAGAAGAACACAGGAAACTTATTGGTCAGATGGAGGGCATTGAAGAACAATTATTCATTCATTTATTCATTCAAGTGGCATTTTCTTAATTACAATAGGCAATTACTCCCCCATCTTACACATTTGCCAAGTGATCCAGATTCGTTCGGGAAGACGTTTCATGACAGAAGGTTTGCAACCCCAGCAACTTCTATCTGTGCCAAAACTTTTACCCCAGTAATTACACAGAAACACTGAATATACGCTCTTCGTGTGTGTGCAATTTTTCTTGCGCTAAACAGTTTGGTGTCACGTGGAGTGTTTGATTCATAAAAGTTGTCAATCGTTGTTGAAATAATCCGGAAACGATCTCGTGACTTGAACCAAATAATGTCGATTGTACTGTGTGCGAAAAAAGTAAAAAAACGCACATGTACGCAACTGACAGAGAGCCTAAAAAGTCACCGACAGGCACTCACCTCATTGAGATCGTACACGTGAATGCGACCGCTTCGATCGCCTGCAGCAATGTGCAAACCAGAGGAGTGAAATCGACACTTATTCACCGCAACCTGGCCGTCCACTTGAATCCGTGCAGCTGGAACCTGAATGCAAAAATGAGATGAGAAAGAACTGTTGTTTGAAAGAGCAACTCGTCTTGATGATTATCACGCTATTGTACACACAATTTGGAATTGTTGTTAAAAAATCTAGAAAAAAAGGAATGTAAATCGATGTATTCAAAAAATGTCTCTGTCATAAACACATCTCGATTTAAGGTTTATTACGGCACCTTAAGATGATATCTGGTGATTTTCTTTCTTGAGAAGTTCCATGCATCGGTTATGTGTACAGCCCAACAATGAGAGCAAGCACGATTGTGAATTTTCAATCAAAGCATCCTGAACAACATACATTAACTCCGATTTATATGCACAAGTATCTCCGTTTCCCTATAGATGTCTAACCAACAAACCTTAAAGGTGTTCAAATTGCATCTGGACAGTAACACACACCAAGCCATTGAATGAAGGTTCAGTTGATTAGGTCACACTACTGTCATTATTGCAGTATGTGCTGATCAAATGTTTAGGTGAAATATGCAATGTCGAGTAAAAATTGAACCAAAGTAAGGCAGTGAGAATGTGGGCACACGAGAGATTGAGTATATTGGTTCCTTTCCAGGGAAAAAACAATCTGCATTTGCTATTGGTACCGAAATCAGCCCAGAAGACTTCTCAAAAACCTAGAGAAGGACATCGACTGCACAAAAGTGGATCCTTTTTGAAATTATGCTAGTAGTACATCTGTTCATCAGGCACGCACAGTGATTAGTTTAAGTAATAAAGACGGCCCTCTTCCGACCTTTTGTCCATGACAGGTGTGCTCACAATAATTGCTGAGTTTTTGACGGACAATCAACCAAAGAATGCCCCCAAGTTTTAGGATAACCAGAAATGTAGTCTTCGAGATTTTATGAGCGGCTGTTCTCGAACAACTAACGTTCAGCTCTATCGCGACATAAATTGTACTCACTACGCTATTCGAAACATTTTGTATTAGCTGACTTTGCACCGAACAAACTTAAAAATGACCGTTTCACTGCTTAGTATCGTACATATAAGGGGCATTAGGAAATCGATACACCACTGAACTAGATCATCCTACTGGCTTCCTGACATCTCAACAGCTGAAGTGCGTCTGAGTGAATGCCACGATACTGCTCCTGTCAAATATGAAAACCGTGTTTCTCTTGGGATTTGTAAAAATGGAAAATGAAGAAAGCAAGGAAAGATCGCTCATGATCGACAGGCTAAAGGTGTTCAGATCATATTCCGTGTATGGCTGGATGACAATGCATCTGCGTGGAGTAAAGGAAACGCAGAATATCAAAAAATGGAGATCACGGTACATTTTAAAGTGCCATAACCCAGTTGTGTCGATATCTTAGGAAACAGACCGTGGGAGAAACTACGGAGACAACCAGTATTCAGCGTCAAAAATGTCCAAATGGCCTGATAACAACGATGTAGTTATCCTTAGTTCAATATTAAAAATGAACGAGGCGTTTGCTGTTTCTACAATGGGTACAACAAGACCACACCTCGAGGCGCTTGTTGTAAATTCACCGAACCACTCCGCAAAATCAAGGATGTCTAGCGGCAAAAACAAGGCTAATTGTCAACAGCACAATGATATCTATGATTCGCTAGGGGTGAATTTTGGCTCATCCATCCAGTTCAATAAAGTGCCAGTGGATCGGTACTCTGACGTTTCGCGCACACAATCGGAAGATACCCTGAAAAACTGGTGCAAGAATTTCAAAAGCCTAATAAACCGTCTTGATAACACTGACTGAGGGAACGTGAATAATCTGCCACAACGGCAGAGTTGGTTAGTCTCACGCTCGACTTAGCATAGGTGAACAGAACTGGTGGACAACTACGAAACAGAAAAATTGCAGACAAAATTGGGTAGCCTGAAGAAGTTTTGAAGCACGGCGGTCCAACTTCGAAACGCACCCTGTTCCAACCAGGTCACATCATCTTGGGATAGAAAAACACTCCGTAGGAATTCCAAGATTCGGTTAGTGTACCTGGTCTGAAGAAGCCTCAGTGTCAGGAACGGAACGTCACGAATAAACTAAATCGACTACGTACAAGTTCCTCTGAAATTATGAATTATCAATCGGTCCTAAGAATATTTCAACTCATCGTATCTTCCATTAAAGCCAAGAGGAACAAGCAGGGCACAATAAGTTATCGAACAATTAATCTACTGAGTGTGCTGAAAAGGTTTTGTCGCTCAATCGACCTAATGCTAGAATCTTGTACACGAATATTCATGAGCAACAATGTAAATTCCAAATCAGTCACAACATTACTGACACTAGTATCGATCTCAAATGATTTTGACGATCACTAAGGTGGAGCATAGTTGTGTCATAACCAACGTTTGACTGTAATCCTAACAGCTGTCATTCGACAATTGGAGGACAATGTCTAAGTTAAATAGTGCACAGATAGGTGTTTGCTAAATATTCGACGTTCCAAACTAGTTACATAATTAGACCACTTGCAAACTTTTGTTTGCAAATACTAGTGAACTATTTGCAGCAGTAATCGATCACGGCATCAAAAAGGATTAAGATATTTTCCTTTTCAAATCTCCCCCATCAGATGGAGGCGCTACGCCTATAAATTAAATCCGAGCAAATAGGGGACATTGTGGATGGTGATTTAGACATTTGCTACCTGGGTAGCAATCTACCGACTGATTTAGCCGAGATTCTTAGTTGATAGCTAACAGAGTCGAAGCTAGCACTGCGTCCAGAATTCTTGACAAACAACAGGTTGAAGGTAACAACAAAAGTGCTTGCCTACGACACTGTCCATACTGCTGTATGGGACACTATACCAACAACATGTGCGGTATTTGAACCATCTTCATCTGCAATGACTGAGGTGTATCCTGAGAAGAAAGTGGTCGAGCATGGCACTAAAAATCGAGGTACTTCGTTGAGCGGAAATGAAATGGATGGAACCTATGCGGACGATCAACCAGTATCGCCAGCTAGTAGACGTACACAGGTTGTTCGAGGAACGCTTCCCGAAGCAGCTGTTGCAAGGACAGCTAAAACCAGACAGGCAAAACTTGGACGGATAGAGGCTGTGGTAACAAACGTTGTAACATCGTTCTAAGATCATAGGGGGAAGTAGCCTTTAAAAGTGCGGTCCAAACAAATATCTCATAATTTAATGATCGACAACTGCGTGGTTGTGTTGCGTAACAGATTGACACGTTGACAAAATGATCACATAGCGAACCGTTAATGAAGAGATGACGAGTGCATTAAGTGTAAATAAGTTAATTTAATTATACATTTTCCGTTCGCACCAACCAACTACCCCTTCGCTTAACAAATCACTCGCTGGTTTTTTTTTTATAGATATGGGTTATGATAACCTTATACTATTTTTATTCTTTCAGTTTTCTGGTTACATTATTTCTGAAAGATTATTTCAAAAAAGCTAATCGTTGAAGGACGGTAACCAAATCGGTGTTCGTGTCATACAACATAGTCATGAACAACTATACCGATCTAACTGTTTTCGTTCTTTGAGAAATAAACAATGTTTCAAACTGAATACATTTTGTACGCAGGCTCATGTACAAAAAAGGTTCTATTTGTACGTATACACATGATGAAATCTAGTGAGGGGAATGATCGACAAAAGTGAAAACGTGATAACCTTTGATCCTTCCAAATAAGTAATTAAACCAAACATTTGTTTTGATTTTATCGATTTACCTAAAGAAAATATATCAGTGTGTGCACAATTAAAAACCAGCATGAAATAAATCACGTCTTTTTAAATGTGACAGATTACACAAAAGAAAAAGTGCACTGTTAGCAAGAAAAAACCACACGCTAAGATGACAAACCAGCACAACTTTTGCTGCTTGCACATAAATTTCTATCCTACAACTGACCTTGCCCTAGCGTGGACTCAACAGGTGTCTACACATAGAAGAAATTCTGCAGCGCAACACGTGACTGTCACATTATGAGCGAAAGCGAGTTGAGCAACACTCACCATGATCAGTAGGGTCTGCGTAAATCGGAGGACTTATTTGAAATGCATACTTACGAGCGGTAGCTCGGTGGCTGAATGAATGGAAAGTGTAACGGATCGGAATGCAGTAGTCTTGTTAATGTCACTAGATGGCCGAAAACAAGATTGAAACCAGCTGCTCGGAGCGAGCATGGATTTACTCGGTTGCATATTGTGCAGCCAGGTGCACGTGAAACAAACGGATGCTGATAAAACCAGTTTTGTGAGTAAGCAACGTCAGCAAACTGGCTTGTGTGAACAACGCAAAATGACAATCATACGTGAGTGCTTGCAGGGTCTTACTATGATGGTTTCTACGTCACGAGGATCTCATTTCTGTAGAGCCTGACAACAGCATACTAGAGGAATGGTTCTGTTCGTGATGCCGACGTGCACATACGCTGTACAAACCACAAGCAGAGAATAAATCATGGAAGTTTACAAACCTCTGTGTCCGTGTTTAGATTCCACAAATCCAATCGGCCGGAGCAATCAACCGTGGCAAACACGGCCGGATGCAAAGGAGACCAGTCGGCGTCTAACACAATATCCGACGATTCGTCAAAAGAATAGATTGGTCGTAAATCTTTCATAGACCACAGCTTGACGGTCCAATCGAATGAAGTGGTGAGAAAAAGTGAAGAGAAGTTGACAGGACCTTCTGTGTCGTAGGTGGCGACCGATGTGATCGGTGCTTGGTGACCCTCGAGCATTTCTACCACACCTGCTTGACTAGGACGGTATAAAAAAAGACGGAAAATAGACAACCAGTTGGGAATAGGAAAAAATAACTTGACCTTACGCAACACGTACATGTTTAATATAGATCGACATTTCAGAAAACCTGGGAATAGTGTTGCCATATAGATTGAACATCACCCACAACTGATCGCAGCTGTCGCATCCCCATAGACTTTCCAGCCGACCCCTTTCGAAAAGAAGCACTAGACTCGAGTTTCACACTCAGTAAAGCTCGTCAGTAGTGCATATCCTCGCCACTGCCGGGACTAGAACCACGGCCACGCTGTTCATGAGGCAACCGTGTTTACCACTGCGCTACTGACCCCACATTAGGTACGACCGAATTACCATATGCGAACGCTCAACCACTTTCGCTTATGAGTAATGGTCAGGTTGCCCGATCGTCTCGAGAGGAGACACAGTTACTGTCTGTTAACTCCAGTCGATGACCCCTCGATTAGGGCTTCTCTCCAAGTTGAAACTGCAGAAGTCATTGACTTGCTTGAGCGGTATTTGATTACTGATGAGTAGTAGGGGATTTTTGTTTTTATATAGGTTGAACATTACCCACAATATAGCGTTGTGTCGAACAGTGTCCAAATTTGTCAGCAGGAACAAGTGTGCGAAGGACATTGTCTTGGGGTCTTTTTCGCAAACTTATAATATGACTCTACAGAAACGTGGGTTGTTCCAACTGAACGAGTGGTCAAAGACTCGTAACCTGTTTCCACTGGTTAATGAAACAACACACGGTGTCACATAACTAAGCTGCATCCAAACCCAGAGAGTTACTGTTCAAATATGTAGGAACAAATGTATACCACAATGTGTATTGCTATTATTATGTGAATGATGACTTCAACAGACTAGCTTTTTATGTGATTCGTTTAAAACAATCTCCCCTTCCCCGTCACTTTACGTCGAAGTTTATTAACTCGTGAATGTTTTTGTTATACTGTTCTCCCACAGGTTTCCCGGGACCTCAAGCTAATGTAGTAGCATCACCCACACACGTATCAACGTTTGTATAGCATCGCATTAAAAAGTATGCAAGAAGATTGCCGACTAAATCTTCCGTGAAACTAACCATCCTTTATTTCCAGACCAATTCCAATCAGTGTCCAATCTGAATCACTAGCCAGAATCCACTTGAGAAACTCTGAACCATATAGGCACGTGCAGTACGGAAGGGACAAAGTTTGACGATCGTGAACGGATTTACGTCGAGACGCTCTGGTGTTAGCAAGACGTCCACCAGTCGACCACAAATTTGTGAGGTCAACGGACCAATTGGAAGCTAACCATCTGGTCATCACAGTTCACATGGATAGAGTGGGAGCAGCAACGACAACAGATACGTTACTTTCAAGTTGAACATCACCCACAATTGATCGCAGCTGTTGCATTCCCATAGACTTTCCACTCGGCTCTTTTCGAAAAGAAGCACTACACCCGAGTTTCGCTCTCATTAGAGCCCGTCAGTAGTGCATAGCCTTGCCACTGCCGAGACTGAAACTCTGACTATGCTGTTCATTAGGCAACCGTGTTAACCGCTGTGCCATTGACCTCACGTTAAGCACGACCGAATTATCATATGTGAACACTCAACCACTTTTGCTTGTGAGTAATGATAAGATACGTTACTGTATGCTACTGAATCTCTAAACTGACCGTAACAAGCTCCTTACAATGTGTGTCCGTAATCACCACGACAATATCACCAACTGTATGAAACATGCTTACTCATCACTGGGTCAGATCGATGGGAATCGATGAACATAACGGACACAGATCGGAACACACATAGATGGCGGACGCGAAGAATAAGTATAGCATCCTGTACACGTGCATTGTAAATTCAAGTCTAAATTATGATACTTAATTAGCCATCGACCAATAGCGAACGAAGCTGTAGAGAAAGAATGGTAACAAAAAGGCAAGTTCGAAGTAATATTATTTCAATAATCATAGACGGTGACAGGTCAAGTTGAAAATTCTAAACAAAAGGAAGCCGTGAAAACCCACCTCATCTTTGGAAACCAATTTCAATGTACTTTTGAACGCTGAGATTATTTTCAATAACGGAATGAAAAATTCGTCTGGGAACACAACATTCAACTATGCCCTTCATAATCATATGTTATTCCCGCAAACCTATTTTGTGAAAGAGAAATGAGGAAACAGTTTGGTCTGCGTAGCAAGTCGGTCAATCAGTAAACACACTAGGCTCCTCCGAATTTTTGGATTCTACGTCCGTAATCGTTAACCAGCAACCGGATTGTGATCTCGCGCATTTATGAAGTATCGACCTCTTAAAAATGATTATCCTTAAAACCATGTGTCTAGACAGCTCACTGGCGACCAATGAGTAGCTCGAATACACTTTTGGAACGTGTGCTAATTGACCGCTTAGTTACGTAAGTTAAGGCTATGGCCTATTGTTTTTCGTGGATGCAAGGCGGTTTGCATCTTCCTCTCCCGTAGGGTGACTGAAACACCTCTTTTCTTAGAGTGTATCGTCACCGGCTGGACTGATTACGCAACATGCGATTCTGCTCGGATAGTTTCCATAATCCTTTGCTGGTTTGGAAATAGGTGTTAGTCTATTTTACTAACTGATGACTACATCAGTAGGAACACCTGGATGAAATGTCATAATCAAGCATGTATGGACACAAACGCTTCGACCGACCAGTCAAGAGATGCACCCGATCACACACATTCACTCACGAGGTTCGCTGAAACCAAGCACAGGTAACAGCGCCAACCGACTCACAAATGAAATGGAACACTCGGGAAGGCAATCTTTTCCTCATATCACAGTGGGGGTGCGTCGGCAACTGAGTTCAAGTGTGAAATTCCAGAGCGTCCAGCGCATCTTTGTGGTTCAGCTTGTAGAACAAATGTCATGTGGATGCATACTGCTCCAGTCACTGGTGGGCTTTCAGCTGAAGATCGGATGTTTTTATAACTCTCTCTTCCTAAAAGAAGACTCTTCGCGCGGCGACAAAACGTTGTCATTACTTGGTAACAAGAATTATATTTGTGGATTATTAGGACTTTCGGAATCCAGATTATCTTTTTTATGCTCTGCCGCAGGACTGCTGTGGCGCCTTTTCTGAAGATCTCCAGAACTTGCATGCTATGTAGATAAAAGCACCTGGATCGGATGCAGCTTCCATACGCAGATGTGATGTAGCCAAAAGTTTGCACCCAAACACCATAGGGTATTTTTTTCTAACACAACGTCACGTGTCACAACCAGTTCAATTTCACATAAATTGCAAATCAATGTAGAAGAACGTAAGGTTATATAAGTTCTCCGGAAAAATGGTAGCATCAACATGCGGGCGATACCAAACCATAACCATTTCCTAGTGCGAACGAGGTCCAAGGGTAGAGTGCTGAACACGTTAATTTTATCTACAAATTACACAGTCATAGCTGAAAACACGGAAAACAAATTGTGGAAACCTCAACCTTGAAGGTTTCTTCATTAGAATTAGCATCCCAATCCGGATAAGAACGTACAAGCCTGCCTCTCATATCGAAAAAAATTGTCACACCCTAACGGTACGTACTGTACGGGAAAATTCCACATTCAAATAGACTGGTGACGTCAGAGCCATTCTTAACAAGGTACAACTTAGGTAAGATAATCCTCATCCATAAGTCCATCACACACTAGATCATACATTGGCATGTCTCCTCCTAGTGACCAACGATGGACTCTTGAAGGGTTATTCCCTGAAAATATAGTGTGCGACAGACAGGCCACTACGTAGACAAAGCTTATCTATAGAAAAGATCTTAGGGAATTTAAACCCTGCTAGCACACAAACGACAAGTCTCTGGACCACCTTTCTAACGCACACCCATAGACCAAAAAACGTACCTACTTGCCAGAAGGTTGTTTCAGTGTTTGACGTTGACATGTCTGTGCGCCGAAGACTTTCTCTACAGTCTGTTTAATACACTGTGATTCAAAGTTGTAAATGCACGTGACAATCATCTGTGAAGACCTGCCAATTTTCAGAATAAAGGTGAAAGACAGCAGCAAGCAATCTCAGATTTACTCAGTTGCTATGGCTTGTTTTTATAACCAAGAAGTTTCGGCTTTTCTATTAGCCAGCTCGGTTTCGCTTGTCGATCGATCGGTTTAAAACGAGATATTTAATCAACTTGTTCTACTCAGGTGCTCCTTATAACAAAACAGATACTGCAAATAATTGCTATCTTCGTTAGAATGCTGATTTGATCGGCTGTACACCTCCGCGTATCTCCTCGTATCGATGAGTTCGTCCAATCCTCCGTTTTTTGTAGCATAGTCCACTGCTGGCTCTTAGTAGCACCTCGTTTGTGCGAACGTTCTTTGTGTCCACCACTAGCCGGTTTTCTAAATGTACCCGATTTCTCTTCTTCAATTTCCCTCCGGTTTCCACTTCATACAGCCGACAATTGCAGTCCCTCATCACCTGTCCCTCTGTTTAGCGCCGTGAGATTTCTAGAACGCACCTTGTGGCTCACTTGTAGAGCCGGTAGGTCGCAAGCTCATCGTTTGGTTTATCATTCGCCGACCCAAATTTCTACGCACCTCGGTTTCGTTCGGTGATTAAGGTTTTAAAAGTTTTATTATCGGCTAATGCGTACGTGTTCCTCTCACTACCAAAACTAACGGGTTGTGATCGATGTGAACTATTGTTTCCTTACCAAAGGAATAATTGTCGAATAGTTCCACAACGAATATGACTGCCAGCATTTCCTGCTCCATTTGTGCATACCTCCGTCATGTACGTGAAAGACTTCTGCTTCGGTAATCAATTGGTTTTCCTTTTTTTTAAAACATTACAACCCCCAGATCAGTTTCATTACAACCACGCTGGATACTCACAAGCAGTGCTAGACTGTAACAGTCTACTATGGGGACCTCGGTAATAACTCCTTTGAATGCTACTTTCCCTCTCATTTTCAGGGCACACCCTTATGAGTCAACAGGCGGATGGGATACATCATATTCGAAGGTTTGAAAACAATTGACTCAAATAATTGGCCATATCATTCAATTGTAATACTGCTTCCACATTCTCAGGAGCTAACACTGTTACGACAGATTTTATTTTCTTTGATTATTTTTCTAGTCCGCCTGGTGTCTGCGAAAAGCAATCTCTTGTCCATGGAACTTCAGTTTGATGCATGATGAACGAATTCAATGATCGATATGGCACTTTAAAAAATGTTTCTAGGTTTCGCCCATGATCTACCGTGGTTTTCCAAAAATCAACACACGTGACTTCTCTCAATTTGTGGAATGAACGTTTTTCAGAAGTTACGTTGGACATTAACAGCGCCATTAACATACTAACTTGTTCAAGTGGCCGACAATGATCGGCTGAGTTTGTTCAACCAAAGCTCTTTACACTTGTGAACATGTACAAAAAGAATATTGCCTATAAACTACCCCATTTTTATCGTCAGTTAGTTGACTGAATCAATGATAGCCGTAGAACTACATGCCGGGAACCGACTCGAACGACTGAAGACAAACGACGTCAAATATCTTACAATTCAGGGGAGGATTGGGTGCGGCTAGGTTACAGAACGTTTCAAACTGGAAGAATGACTGTTATTGGAAAACGGAGA